>MU127851.1:44142-147564 GCA_014904975.1 Marasmius fiardii PR-910
TGGCTTGCGCAAACTCTATCTGCGTTCACCAACTCACCGATCCGGTTCCTCCCCACAACACCGTATGAAATATCAACGTGTGTTCGTCGAGTTGTGCCTTACTCCAGGCTATTACGGCGCGTACATCACCGCCAATCCTATCATTCTTCCGGCTCCTGCCATTGATTCATTCAAAGGCGACGTCAGTAACCTGACGTTACACACTCTTTGTGAGTTTTTACACTTACAATGCATGGAGCCCATCATTCTCGACGACTGCGCGCTCTTTTCACTTTTGTGGTTGACAGATTCCACTCCATCTCCCGACGCTCATAATGATTATGAGTGGAGTCAGCTCCATTCCCGACTTCTCCCTCTACTCCAGACTCAGAGCATCCCTGCCGGTCTGGATGACAACGTCTATCGTTCTGATGGCACTATTGAAGTCAAACTGGCGGCTTCAATTTTGATTTCGGATATTACGGGAACTGCGACAGCTCCCGCTAATTCGTTTCCCAACCCTTCTCCCCCAACATCTACCACTCCGGGAACTGCGACAGTTCCCGTTGCTACTACTCTTGACTCAGGCAACGTGTCGATTCCCTCGAACGATGATCAAGATACAACTATGTCGGAGGCGTCAAACAGCGCCCCCAGTGCTTCTAACAAAGCCTAATTTTGTGAGTTCAATTCAACTCACTCAAATATTTTATTCATGTTTGACGATTGAGCCCGTAGACTCAATCTGGTGGGGGAGGGTGTAACGCCTATGGCCCACACGTCTACGTAGTTGTCGTATCGGCAATCAGTATTTACATCTCTTTGTCTCATTGCCACTCATTCCGTATTTAAGCCCGTGCGTACATAGTTTACCTTAGCTTCACTTCTTCACTTGTACCAGTACATACCAACGGTCTAAATCCCTTGTCGTGTTCATTCGAGTGATCTGAAGCCACCCCCTCACATGCCTTATAGCGATAATAAAGAGCAAAGCATAGCGCTGGTGGATATTGGATCGAAAATAGGTGAGACGGCAGATGTGTTGGCAGTACACCATACTGTAAAAGATGTAATCATTCATCTCTTCCACGGTAACACCACATTTCGCAAGGTGACGCGCAAAGGTTATGGTATTCGTGACATCAGCTCTAGTGGGAACCACGGCTTGACGTGTGGGAGCGATGGAGATGTGGGAATTGGATGTAACATCGCCGTAGAGCCCAGGACAAGCCATGAGTGAAATACAGATGTACTTGAATTGGGATGGGAGGGATTTAGCCTCGGTGGAATCACCAGAAGGGGGTGAGAACTCGAGTTTTCGTCGAGCTAACTGGTAGTATTCGTCGGCCTTTTCACCTTGCTCAATAGTGAGTGCAGCCTCCATAATCTGATCCAGATTCGAATGCTCAGCTGTAACCTTGTGGATTTTAGTCAAAGATTCAGTGTAATGAGCTGGGAACAATATCATGAGTCGTTTTCGGAACATGTAAGTGTCTGGAGGTGTAGGCAGTGCCTTGGTGTGTTTTTTTAGACTGTTAAACACTCCCTCAACTCCACAAGACTTGGAGTAATGGACGGATTCATACCGGTCCGCAACTTTGTGAAGTGAAGCATCGTGAATGAAGCGTTGGTATAAGCTAGCAATGAGTTGAATGAAGGTCCAACGCCCTTGAAGTGGATCCTTGGGGTCAATTTCGTCTGGAACGGGTTCGATTACATCTTCGTAGTGCTGAAGAGCGCTACCCTTGAGGAATGCTATGGTTGCACTGGTTCTTTGGATATCCACCGAGGTGCGAACATACGTATTACAGTGGCTACTCCACCAAACATCTCGACCACACAAATCTGCGGCGTTCAACCAACGAACAAGTGAACGGACCCATTCAAAGAATAAGGTCATGTCATCTTCGCCACGGTAGTAATCGGGTTTGGGGAGAGATTGTATGAGAGTCTTTTGGACTCCTGTGTTTCCTCGAAGTGGCTTGCAAAATAAATATGCAGTAATCAAGTCCTCGAGAGGCTTGAATGCCGCCTTGAGCATCTCCTCTTCAGAGTGGGGAGTAGGATCATATGTCCATTTCTTTTTGTTTGAAAGGGTAGGTCCCACTGATGTGTACCGATTGACTTCAGGGTGCTCGGCGCTGGGATTTTCAGGACTGGAATCGTAGTCAGAAGCTCCTGAACTACCGCTGGGCTCGTCAGGATCACTTGGTGGGCCACTGTCGTCATGTGGGTCAGCAGTGCCTCCAATATTCCCATTGCCACGATTTGGATTGAGGTGCGGCGGTGGGTCTCGCTTATTGTGTGAATCATCACCATAGGGGTCATTGCCGTCACCACCTGGAGGTGGATTAGGGCCAGGATTCCCTGATCTGTTACGCTGGAATGGTGCTGGAAGCTTTGGTCGACGATTCAGATTAGGGTCGTCAACACTGAATGGAACAGGGTGCATGGTACGTAACTTTTTTACTTCAGCCCATTCAATGGGGCGCATGAGTTGAATGATCGTAGGGCGGTTGGGATGATAAACAGTAGTGTTGGCAGTGTCAATAACAATACCTTGAGCATCGATATAACTAAAACTGGAACTCGCTAGGTCTTCTTCGCGTAGCATGTGGAGTACATAGCGACAACGAAGTTCGGAATGGTAGTCTTGGAGTTCAGACTCAGTTGCGGTGATGGACTGAGATTTCGCAGATGGTTCATGGTGTGAACCGCTGGTATGCTGACTCGTGATAATGGAGGGTGCCTCTCGCTCGGATTCCTCAGCTAAATCGGAGGTAGCTGAAGATTCATCGCCATCGGCTGTGTGTAACTGTAAGCGCTCATTTCCTAATACGGTACTACTGTACAGTTTGACAAAATACTTCCCACGCGTCATGACATCTTGGCTGTGCTCATACCTTCATTCCTCTCTCTTTAACTTCTCTCTTATTGCCTTACCTAGCCTTGTCGTAGACAGCTCAGAATCATAATAGCTCTGTCTGGTTTACGCTGAGGCCTGAGGCACCGAGAAGTCCCCCGCTTACAGTAACGTATCAAATGTTTTCTTACCACGTGAACTGGCTACGTAATTGGTTTCATCAATCACATTCTCATTTCGTGAAGAATTGCTTGTTCCCCTACTGAACAGGCTGCTGGGTGATGCAGCTGGGGTACTAAACTTACTTGTGACTTGATTCTTAGCTGTACCAGACGAGCGAGTCTTCGTGGATGACCTCGAGCTCGTACTGGAGTTGGATCGTACATCAGATGGGGCTGGCAAGGGTCTGGACAATGTAGAAGAAGTTTTATTGGTAGGAGATGGGGATCTAATAACACTGGAAGTAGGAACTATGGTCGTAGGTACACCAGCGGGACTAGTAGCGGCAGCGGAAGCAGTGCCGGTACGAGATCTCCACGTAGTCGTAGTAGCCAGAGACGAGGGAGCAGCACCACGAGAAGTGGTGGTAGAGGTCTTCTTGATGTTTCCGGTGGTCGTTTGGACCGACATAGTACGTGCAGAGGTTGGTGAGGGAGTATGGGGGTGATAAGGGAGGTATGAGTAGTGTCGGGAGATTTCGAGGGATTTCGCCTTGCGGGTTCGTGGGGGATCCGTAGTGGGCGAAGTTGACGAGTGCCGATTAGGGCGATAAGGCTTTTTTGAGAGTTTTCGAGGGTTCTCGAGCGAGAAAGCAAGTAGAGAGAGTAGGCAGAGACAATAGACTGAGGTTTAAAAAATGTGTAAGAGGTGGAAGATCGTTCTCTCGCAGGCCCAATGCCTCAACGTAAACCAGACAGAGCTATTATTATTGTCTCTGGGTACGGTACTATCAAGGCGAAGGTAGGCGATATGAGAGAAGATCCGAAAAGAAGGGAGTCGAAGGAGAAGGAAATTTTACAGGTAAGATCATGTGAGGATTCGTGGGAACTAGCTACTGATCTAAGTATGGCGCGTTACAGTTTTTTTGGGGTGTCACTCAGATCGCCTGACGTAGGGACCTACTATAAAACACTTCGCTCGCGTTATTCATATGCTTCCACACAGAGCTGCGTGCAAGTCCAGTTCGTGATTCCATTCATGGGGGAAAAACTCGAACATCGAACCTTCTGTTCCCCACCCTAGTTCCTGCAAAAAACGTTCCACCGTCATCAAAAGCATCTCCGGGCCGTCTAATATAAACAGCAGGATGATGGTAAGAAGGCTTCATGGTAAAACCCAAACAGAAGGATAAACTCCACCTAAACCCGATTTCCACTGAATTTCTATTTTCTGTCTGAAGCGGAATAATGGCTGTATAAGGTTTTTTTAGGTTGATCTTAAATTCAAAGGACTGGCTCCCCCTTCGAATTCATCAGCGGGGGCTGCACCTGACAATCTTGCCCACGAAAAGGACTTGAATATAAGTACATATGTGTCCGCATCCGTCTCTGTTACTGGTTTGAGGCATCAACTGACTTTTAGGGTTCTCCCGGTTAATCTGTTGAGTAAAATTGAGAAGTCCGGGTCATGTGAACGTCTTCTGGGGAATATTGGCTACCCCTCGGCAAGGGCGTCACAGTCACCTTTTTGAAAATGTGAACGGCAGGGGATAGAACTCTTTGCATCTAGTTAAAGAGTTGCAACAGTCGTTGGACTTCATCAGATTTGAGATACAAATAGTTGCCGCTGTCGTTTACATGACAGGCGTTGAACGGAAGAATGATAGTTTAACCCCCCATCCCCAATACCTTGACACCAACTACAGCGGTACGCTCAGTAGATTTCTACAGCATTGTTACTACCAGGGCCAGGGAACTTTATGTGACATGGAATGGGGAATCGACCTAATCCTTATATGCCACTGTGAGAAAGACGTGGGAAATTGTATAGCCCGTTGTGCGTCAAGTTTTCCTGACTGTTATCTTTAGTATATAAACCAAACACTACCTCTCACCAACTCACCCCACCGCAAATCAGAACTCTCAATATTCAATCGCCTTCAACTCGGTACCATGCTTTTCTCCTACAGTCTCATTGGTCTCGGGATCATTTTCTTGAGTCACACTGCTCTGGTAGGAACCTATCCTGTCATCTTATTTGACCAGTAGACCTCACAGCTCACCTATCCTTTTAGGCTTCTCCTACCGATATCTTGAACCCGCCACCCTCCGTGAGAACCAGTTTTTTCTGAAAATCCTCCTTACAAATGACAGTTGTTCTAATTTCCTTGTTGAAAACAGGCTCCTGTAGTGAGTTCTTCCCTTTTGTGGGTTCCCAATTATAAAAAATCTCATTACTTATCCCCTTCCTTCAGTGTAGAACAGAACACCAAGGCTGTAACATCAAGATGAACGACTGCTGTTCCGGATACGTTTGTGTTCAAGTAGACAAGAGACCGGCACCCATACAATTGTGTTTCAACAGTGACTGTGAGTTCAACTCTCTCTTTTCTTTTTACAGTAACATTGACTTCCCCCCGTCCATTTTTCAGCACACAGTCAGGGAGATGGAAGTCCCTTCCAACCCGCCTAATTTCACCTGTTCCAAGCAGATCAGGAAGTTGTACCTCCACTTCCCTGTCTATGAATTAGAATAATTGCCCCAATATAGTCCAAGTAAAAGTCTCGGGGAGCATGATGAATCTCATGCAGAAACTGGCCAAATCAATCTCATTTTTTACATGGATGGGTTAGTAGAAGACAATCAGCACAGGAAACAATTTCTTACAAAGCTAAGAGTGGGTTCTAGGTGATACGTAAAAGTATTCTCATGCTTGGAGAGTGATCGCTATACTGGACAAGGGAAGTTGTCAATGACTGGACTTCTGAAGTAAATTAGTTAGTTGTACTCTGTTTATAGGCAGCTGGATCACTTCCCTATCAAATCAAACTGATCCCTCTTTTCATCGAGGAGTTCTAGGGCAAGTAAGTGTCTGCACAGATATCAACAGAATATCATTTCTACATGGTATTCCTTTTGGATAATGTCCTGGATGGCTCGAGTACAATGAGTGAATATGTTGTTTGTTTCTGTGAGGTACTACCAAAATATATTCATGAAGTCACAGTGGGACCAAAGCAGCTGGGTCAGTGGCATCTTCATTGGTCAATGAAATACAGGTGTTAGGGTGACTGGTGAACTCTCTCTTATAGCTGTTGACAGTTCCAAGTGCACCATGTATAAAATAGTCCTAATACACAAGGAATACTTGTGTTATTATTCTGGTTCCCTATGGTTTCAAGGCTTACTAATAATCTTACATGGTCTATTCAAAGATGGCAATTGAACAGTTTGTAATTGTCGCTCTTTTCTAGAAGTCCCATAGTGACCCTGGCAAGTGGAGCACGTCATGGAGTGTCCCTCCATTGACCCGGATGAGAATGCAGATAACGGGTATAATCACCGTGTTCAAAGGGCCAATGTTATAGGTCTCAGGTGCTGTGGAAATTCATGTATCATAAAAGCCATCGTTAGAAAAAATAGGCGATTCCCCATCTCGGACTACTCCATACCATCTTTTGATTCTTTTCTCGTAAGCACGTAAACCTGGATATCCCCAAACAGCGTCGGTAATACATATGTCCCTCTTTCCTGTAAGCCCATTGTCTTGTACCTGGCGACCTAGCGAAAATTCGCCTCTCTCCTTTCACTACGGCTCTAAAAGTCCATTATGAACGAAACTTACGTTGATAAGGGAGACCGTGGCTAATCCAATGAATTCATTCGCCTTCGATACACGTTGACTGACCTCGTTCACAATAGCCTTAGCATACCCCTTCCCGCGATGTTCAGTAGCTGTAAATAGGCCAAAACACCACCACCTTGTTTTCATTTCCTGTTTCATGGTTTAGTCGTGAACGTGGAAAGAATTGCTAGAAAGAGGTGGGATTATCTTTGAACTCGCCTCATCCGTGAACATGGGATCTACTAATCGCCTCTTCACATTAGGAACCTGCAAGTTCCGTCAGACCAGATAGTTGCCAGCCGGGGGGAAACTTACTGTTTGTGCATGCCAGTCCTTCGCTTCCTCACTCAACCTATCGAACCAATCATAAAAACCTAAAGCACGCTGAGCTTCCCTGGATACCAAAAGAGGTAAGTAAAAAGCGACAAGAATCCAGGGACAGAACCTTACGTGGCAAAAATACCCCTTCCTGGCGGTAACCAAATCCCTATAGATATGAACCGATCCGAATATGTATCTTTGACTGCATAAACTTCCCCTTCCAACATGGCAGCACGTAACACTGCCCGACCTTGAGAAGGAAGTAGAGCCCAGTCTCCGCCGAGGAAGGCATTGAGGTAGATGTCTGAAGAATAGTTTTTACCATGTCTAAGCAGTTATGAAATCCCAACAGAATGATGGACTCCTTCACCGCCGGAAAATGCTTGAGCATAAAGCTCAATGGCCTGGCCCATTTCTTCCTCTTTTTCGCGGGTTGAAGCGTCGTTATGACTAAAAATCTACGACTGCGTATATCGGAAGCCTACCAGTCATTTCCAAAACACGAGATACCTGGGGCGAAGCCTTTTCTTGTTTCATCTTCCATTAAGGAACGGGAGAGGAGGACTGAGGGAAGAAAGGATTGACTTCCAAACCTCTCCGCAATAAAACCATTGTCGGCGATTTTTTTATGACTCACTCCAGGTCATAGGTTACCGGAGATTCCCGTTTCAAACTTAAAGCATTTGGTTGTATCTTTGGTTCGTCATCACCGAGTGGTCAGGCGATTAAGAAATATAAGCTTAATCATGAGACACATCGTATGTCCCTGATGTGAAAAAAAGTCATCACAGAAAAGCGTGAAGGACATGTTGAGCCTTAGCCAACAAAGTCAGTAAGTGCGCGCACCGGTCACTGGAATACGAGAAACTATTTCGAGCTTATTTGCATGCCGAATGTAGATATATCAGGAAACAAATCCAGGAGCCTGAGATGTTTGCCAATGGGCGACCAATTGAATTGTCTGAACTTTCACCTGAATTTTTCCAATCGTATGACATTCGGACAGGCAGAAATATTCATTGATTGACTAACTATATACAATACCGAAAAGACAATTGAAGCCCGGTAAGTCAGTGCATCTGAAAGCGCCACTGATGTGAGAACATCTGGTTTCTGTACTGATTTATCCGGTGAATGGCAATCAGAGCGATTGAAATGCCGCATTGCGGCACAGATTTCACGCACGCATACTTCAATCTTTTCATCCGCTGATGGCTGCTGTTTCTGTTTCTGTCTGTGTGAAAGTGCTACTGATTGGGAGGATTTCAATCAGAAATTTCAGACTGTGTGATGTGCCGGCTATCAGCACACCTTTCTTTTGTCTATTTATATTGTCTGATTTAGGTACTGAGTAAGGTAGATTTGCAATTTCACCGAATGGTAAGATTGGCTTGAATTAGGGCAAACCGATGAGGAAGCCCAGTGTCTACCTACATCTTTATATACCCTACAATGTATCTAGAATGTTCTACAGTAAGTGAGAATGCTGAGTAAAAAGCTTGGAGCTTGAGTCACCACCAAAAGTTCTGGAATGCTGGTGAGAGTACTCGCACAGGCTTGCTGCTTCCACAGCCCAAATCTCAACAGGTACTTTCATTATACAAATACATGTATTTTTTCATATTCCCGGCATGGCAACAGATTCCCTGAAACACAAAACGTTGCGAGAAACCCAACCTCCCTCCGGTAGACTTGCCAGAAACCGCCCACGATGAGCTACAATTTCATTCAATCACTATCAATACACTACCTGCCTCCCGAAATCTCCGATATCGACCTCATCGACTTCGTACTAACCCCATAATTAAAAGTAGACAGGGCAAACTCTCCTCCTAGTCCGGTGAGATTTGAATGGTCCAGATCACCTGGGCCTGTCTCTCCGTTTGGGCTGCCTGAATCGTGATTAGCACGTACAACGATAAGCGTTGGGGTGATTCCCTAAAAAGCGCGGGAAGGAAACGTGCAAGTGAGTGAGCGGTTCGCAATTCAACTTTCAATGGCCTCCCTAGTCAGGCAGAAAAACAAAGGAATAAAGTATAAGTGAACGAGCATCCGAATTGCGCGAACGAGAAGACGACCTCCCACTAGAGATAAACAGAGCATTCGAGTCGAACTTTGAGCTTACCCCTATTGGAAACAACACTGATCCGGCAAAAAAAGGTCGTGGGTTGGCGAGAGGCCCTCCTATAAAGATTGCAAGACCGAATATATAAAAGAGACCGGATTCAAGTCTTTGGCCGTGTGTAAAGCATCAACAAAAGAGAAATTTTGGGGTGAATGGTGGAAAGACTCACATTATAGCCACAACAACATTGAATTTCTCGCTATGGTCCGCACGACCTCTCCGGGATAGCCACCAAATTCTACCAGCTAATGATGAACAGAGTCAGAAATAATATCTGTATAATAGGTAAAGCAAGGGTAATCGGCCGAAAACCGCTGGAAGAAGTCGTGAAATAAACATTATGGAAGGGTACACACCAAGAACACTGGTCAGCGTGAAATTAATTAGCGCGCTGAACCCTATAAACATGTCTGCCAAGTAATTATCGATCGCCATTACTCCTGATCCTACTCCAATTCTTCGTTGAGTATCTTCTTCTGTTACTACGGAGGAAACCAGTGCGCCCACTAACACCGTGAGATCCAGATTTTTCGAGGGGGGGAGTCAGTCAACAACGCTAAATATTGCTGTGCTCTATTGAAGGAGGTCCTACTTACAATTGATGAGGGTACAGAAACCTATCAACAATCCAGGGTATAGTTTTCGTTGACTCTTATAACCGAATATGACGAAACAGCGAAATATCTATAGAAAGGGAGATTTTTGCCTGTGAAGACTGTCTGCCTGAGGTGAAGGAGATAGGACTCACCAGGATAATGTCAACTGTAGACCTTAAGAATAGCGTTTAGAGATAAGTAAACAGCGGAAGTACCTGGGAACTTACATCAGAATTAAAAGTAAAGATCCTCTCGCTATACTTTATTCAGAAATCAAAGGTCGTTGAGAAGAGAAAAAAAGCTGCTCCATATCGAGTTACGTACTGGAGACCAACCGAAACGTTGAACAACTTCTTGGGATACACCGACCGGATCTTTGTCAAATACGCCACAACTACTCGAAGAACATCGCACGCTAAGCCGATTGGAACATCTAACGATACCACGATGAACAATAATGTGAGCGATATCCTGTGAAATCCTCGTGCGCTACCCAGGGCTCGGGTTTTGATCAGGCGAAGTGAGCTCCGAAAGAGGGCGATGTAGAGGCCGTATAATAGAAAATGAACCTGTTTGAAAGGATTCGTGAAACTCAAAATTCGTTTCGACGTCTTTGGAAGACGTTAAGAGACTTACAGCCGTTACGATAAACCCACTGACCACCGAAAATTCAAACGACTTTCTATCTTCGTCTCCTGGAATACTGACTCCTGGCAATGACGATGACATCTCAGGTCGAGTTGGAGGAAACACTATAGGGACCCCCCTAGGGTGCCGCTGGCTCTTCTTAAATGAAAAATCTATTGCATTGAACCCATGGAGTGGTAATGGCACTTCGATTAAATACTAGCGTCGCTGACAGCAACAATTTTACTACAATTGTTTCCCAGTCTACGGTTGCGAAGCAGGCTGACCCTGGATTGGGTTGTTTTGGACTGGTTCTTTCCGTTTAGGATGACAGCGGCGCACTAGTCCGACCCTTTTTGAAGATGCCCATTCTTATCATACGCAGTATGGTGCCAAATTTACTGTCGCCATCTCTGCCTTTTAACCTAAACCGTTTATCTACAGATCCGAAGGGTTTGTGAGCATCGTCAAGAATAAGCGCTAAGTAACGGGAGTTACACTCACCGGCGGACGGATCTAAGTGATAGATCAAAGTCAGCTGGAGTCACGTCAATCACTCATAGCTCGGTGAGGTATCGACCGGAGAGGGCGATTCCTGCACTAAAAATGTTCTCCTCGGCGACGCAAGGCGAGGCATATGCCTTTCTTTGTGGATAGATCTCCAACTGTCCTCCTTTGAAGAAGCTCGAGGGAATTTATGTGAGCGCTTTGAAAGGTCTATCTATTCACTATCAGAAATTCTCAGTAAACATTCCACATACTGAAAAGGGAGGATGTGACAACCGTAGCGTGGCATAGCTTCGAGTACCGAAGAACACGTACTCTGGTGCAGGGCGACAGGCTCTTTGAGACTTGGTCCCTACGTCCCCTCCTAATGCCCTTGACATTGAGTGAAGTTTAGTACTGTGGCTGAAAGTTGTGGAAGCGAATTGCCCTTGGGGCCGTGCTTCAGGGACCAATTATCTCGACAAGCCGGCATTCTTCCACTTGAACCTTTCCCTTTCATTTATCAGGGCCGTGAAGCCCATTCCATGCAGAATGCTCGTCTCCGGGTATTCACATACTAGTATCTGGTTTACATTTCCGTCTTCCCTTTGATTCGAGTCCTAGTTCGTGAAATAAAATCTTCAGGGACGTGATGAACCTGCGATGAATACACGATGAGTATCCCGCCACTTCGGGCGCTTTCAGTGAGTAGCTATATCTTTCTTTCACGGCACGCTTACGATTCTTTGAAGCGTTGACCGCTACGGGCTCAGAGTCTCACCGTGGTTTCTATAGAGTCAGCACTTGTCCAAGCGTCCAAATTATGATACTGAAATGCTACCACCGCTCTAAGTCTCCAAATCATAACATTCACATTCATTGACGGCATGTAGCACTCAATCGTGACTCGAATGACATCGCTCAAGGGTTGTTGGAGATAAAAAACCTGTAGTAACGGACATCGGACTCCAAATCCTACTCCCCCCATCTCATCATGTCCGAGGGCGGACAACAACAACATCACTCAGAAGACCTCGTCGTCCATACGTTTCGAAATGTCTTTGTCAATCCAATCATAATACACTCCGTGCGCCAGAATTCTGCTTGCCTGTCACAAATCGTCATTGCTTAATAAACACTTCTCCTCTAGTGTCAATTCTTCCTCTACGGTGTTTACATCTTCATTTTCAGAGATGCAATGAAAGCTTTGAAGAGGCGTCCCCACCCATGGTCTCCCGAATGTCGATTTCACATCTACTCGCTAATCCTCCTCTTCATACTTGCAACTGTTGACATACCTGTCAAGCTCACGCGAGATGTTTTTTTCTGGAAATGCGTCTTTTGGAAGTGGGAAGGGTTGGGTCTTTCAGAAGCACATACCCGTGTGCTGTTAGGTTGTCAGTACGTTCGTTACATTATTCTTCCCGATTAACCGGATTTTGTATCGACGGCGTTTATTTGGGCATTGTAAGGTTCCTTCAATACGGTATTATACTGTTAGTCGGGTAAGTGGTACCCTCATTTTTATTTCTTATTGGATTTTGATCGGACAACATGTAGACTCATCGCCGACGCCGTAATGGTGGGTCGCCTCACAAATTTACTAGGTACAAATACAACAATTTATAAGCACGCCACCATTTTGAATCAGGTCTTCCGTTTTTTCGTGATTTGGGGTTACCGAAAGATATATGTGGTGGTACCCATGGTTGGGTTTGTTTTAATCGATGGTACGATTTGATCCAATTGTGACAGTTTTCACCGTTACCCTCTCAAACAAACGCTTTATTCTCCCTGTAGTGATAAGTATAGCGTTCGCATTTCGCGGATCCTTAAATAGGTCCGCAAGGGGCTTTATGATAGCAAATGTAGGCCTGGGCGCGAACGGGATTTTGAATCTTACATTGACGGT
The DNA here is from genome assembly GCA_014904975.1 of Marasmius fiardii PR-910. Taxonomy (NCBI): domain Eukaryota; kingdom Fungi; phylum Basidiomycota; class Agaricomycetes; order Agaricales; family Marasmiaceae; genus Marasmius; species Marasmius fiardii. The sequence goes on from MU127851.1 coordinate 56,836, forward strand.
GTTGATTGGTGGGTGCCAGTCTTTAAATTACTGGTCCTACTCTGGTTACTTGATAACATAGTCGTCTCTAGCGGTGAGGATATGGTGGAACTCACGCAAAATTAAGTCCCAAATCGGGAAATGGTCGACGAAAGGGACCAACACAATCATTGCGATAGTGTAAGCATCACTTTTTCTTGAAACCTTCTCCTATTCTTCGCCAATCGAACGTAACGCGTCCATCTTTAGATTGGAATCGGGTATAGTCTACGCCATAGTTCAAATAGCCTATGTCATCAGCAACTTCTTTCCGCTTCTACGGATCGACTTGAATGGCGTATTGGTCCAGGCTGCGGTAGGTTCCACCATGCACGAAAGAGGTCTGTCGCTAACTGTAGTCTGTTTGACGCAGGGTATAGCTCCAACTCTTATAGTAGTACGGGCCAATTCTCGTCTACGTGAAAGTCACCTTGACGTTCCCAGGGAGGAAGAAGAGACTACTAGGCATACAAGAAATAATGTTATTACACTGACCCAGCTGGACGATGGCATTGGGACACCCGTCCAAACAACTCATTTTGGTTTGGTTGACAAAGTAGTATTGACCACGGAGTAATATTTATATCAAGCATAATACGCCACACGCAGGTATTCTGCCATAATAGGAACATGTATCTGAGCAAATATGAAGAATCCTTGACAATGCTCGTCTAGTTGGCTGTGCGCCGCCCCCTCACCCCGAGGATTGATTGATGGGCAGATAAAACCTACATTCGTCGTTAGGGCGGAGGTCGCCTAAATCTCGGCTAGCCTACGAGTGGTCCTCCATCTATTCTGTGAAATAGCTCGCGAGGACGTATATGGCGGTCAAAGTTGTGGCGACACGGTTGATTTTACCCGTGTATCACACCACGGATGTATTTTGACACGGATGTATTTTGAGATGTCAGGAGGGACGTATAGCGACAGTGAGAGGAACGCAGTTGTGGGTCTCCGTCAGGTCTCAGTAGATATTTGCATGACCAAATGGACGCACCAGATGAGGTTAGCTCTTGCGCTCATCTCACTACTCCCTTCCTCGAATTTCCGTCCCTTTGCCAGACTCACACGTATCGATTGGCTGGAGACGCGAACTGATCGGCCTTCCGAGGTGGCTCCTTCCGCTTCATAATTCCAATTTGTTTTTATTTTCTTCTGATGACCAACACGCCATAACCGCGACGTAGCCCGTAAACCAGTCATTATTGACACCGCAATGAACTGTAAATGCAGGTCAGCTTCTGATCCTTGTAAAAAAAAGGGGGATCGTGGGTAATGTGTTCTTTGGTCAAGTTCGTCTTCACCCGCGGCTGTTAAGGATTTGACACTTTTGGTAGTCGGGAGTATCGCTTAGTTATATAAGCTCCTTCATTAGTTGTACTACAGTAGATCCAATATTCCTCCATTTTACTCATTCAATACGACTTCCGCACCTCACTTGGACGACCAAATAGGGCCCCCACGAACACAAGAGGCATCTTGGGATGGGGGACTGGTGGGCTAGTCTGAGTGCGGCCAGACCGGCAAAAACTAACTGGATATCCAGATGCTCAAACTACCAACATCAACGCTTGGAAGTTGGCTTTTGGCATTCTATCCGACAGAAACTAGATAGAATTATAGATTATTGGGCGGAAGGACTATTCCTCTGAAGTCCGCTCATGTCAAAGTCCACTTCAGTCCGGAATCTCCCAAAACGAATAGCCCTACTTATTCTAGGTTTGAAGGATGCAATAGGCAGAATATCCAAGCATACCCTTACATTTACCCACTATCCTATAATGGGAGTTGCGAAGAATTCAGTTCGATAATTATTTACACGACCCCGGCAAGCGGCACAGCCCGCCACTGCTGGAACACTGTTGTAATATCCTGAAAAGATTTATTAAAATTGTTATACATACTACTGGGATTGTAGTAGGTGACTTCCACAGTGTTTATGCTCGTAAATCGTGTTCTAAAATAAATAGCTGAGAGGCTAAGTGGATGAGGATATATGGAAGGGTATGTTTCTGATGGATTATACCTGGAAGAAAGGCTCGGCCGTTCGGAGACCCACTTAGGCTCGACCAAGTGATTTATCACTGAAATTTACGGCTGCAAACGCTGCGGGAAATCACTCAGTCACCTGATAGTTTTTATTTTGCTCCCAAACCCAGGCTGCTCGTCGCCTGGCCCAGGCTATATCAAGGGATTGATGAGAGAAAAATCTCTGACGCAGATTATAAGTATTGAAGAATAACTTAGCAGTTTGAACTTTACCTGTTGACCAACTACATCGAACGGTCCACTTCGATCACCGAGGCTGCCGAGCAGTAGCCGGTCTATTCGCGTGAAATGCGTGAACAGGTCGTTTTTGGTCGATTTGTTTTTTGAAACCCCGGCTACTTGAAGCGGGAATGTAATTCACCGAACCAGAGTGGTTGAAGCTCTGAGATTGTCAGGACAACCCTTGACGATCAAATGAGTTAAATTTTTCTTATTTCTACAGCTAACGAAAAAATTGTAGACGCGTTTTGGATTTTTTGCACACAGCGCCTTTGTTTACAGCAAACAGAAAGTATAGCCTGATTTGGGAAGCAAACTCTCATGAGCCTCATTAGAACCAATAGAACCTTCCAAATATGGAGGTTCCCGTTGTTTGCTTGTAAACTAATGTGAATGAACGAAGAGAGAATGATATTTTTGGTGCCGATTTCAGGCCAGCTTTTATACTCTAAGTACGAGCAACTAGAATGTTCGTGTAATGACTGTACTAGCTAGAAAATGAATAAGAGATGAATAATATTTCACAAAGTACGAAGGGATTAATTACTAAAGGTGGAGAATGAATTTGAAATTACACTATGGTGGCGGCCGTATAGGCTGTGTCCACTGGGATCCACAACATAAACAAAGGCGCTATGTGCAGAAAATCCAAAACGCGTCTACAATTTTTTCGTTAGCTGTAAGCCTCGGCTGCCTGTACGAGCAGAATGACACGTTCCCGGGCTCTGTGATATTAACTCCTCGTCTGATGTTTGATTGCCGGAACAAGATTACTCGGGGTATTCGTTGACCCACACGTTCTGCTTGCCTTTCCCGGTCCGAAAATCATTTGCGAAAGCACGAGGACCGAGTCGTACGAGTACGAACGAGGGATCTTCGGGTTTCGTGGATCGATTATCAATGATCCCCGCGCTCCCAATCCTCCAGTTTTGCTTCTCTCGGACGCGCACCATCAAGCTTTCCTGGGATTAGGCTTCATGGATCGATTGCCAATGAGTTCTCCTCATTGCGAAGAGTTTCTGGCTTCGCTCGGACGCGCACCAGACGTCATCGGGTCTGCTTAGCGGTAATTTTGCCCTCCTCTCAGTACGACTGCCCCAAAAAGTCTTTCACTCCTTCACGATCATGACGATAAACCTCAGTCACCAGTGATCGGAGGGACTTTCGGAGGTTCGAGACTGGGTATAAAAGTGAGCTTTTTAAATCCTAACGACTGATATCAGCTCACTTCTCTTTTCAACACAAGCGATACCAACGGCGAAAGCCCCTCGCCATCAGGACATTACGATGACAAACGAACATAGTCCTTTCGACTTTCGCAAGCTGTACCAGGAGAAGGTGGCTTGCGAAACGTTTGGTGTGTAAAACCCACTAGTTTCTATTCTGCCTACTTACACGCCGATTGGACAGATCTAGCTTCCACGGTTGAGCACAACTTCAACGGTTGTTCCTCTGTTTCGGAGGGCGAATGTATGTTATTTCGTTGGCTCCATAACCCGAATGACTCTGACCCATCATCAAACATTCAAGCTTCTACTTCTGAATCGGGCATTTCAAGCTCAGTATCCGTGAGCGTTCAGCGGAACCGTTTCAAACCGTACGTTATTCTGCTCTTTCCCCGTTTCATCTGTAGTTAATGAAGTTGCTCTTCCAGTCATAAACCAACTGGAAGCAGAGTCGGTCGAGAATGCATATGATAAATATCTTCTTCCATACTCGACCCTGCCATCATACCAGGAGATTCTACCCATAAGAATCCATACCTATGATTGCTTTCTGTTCCAGTATATTTACTACTTATTGAATCCGTGCCTGTCCAGGCGGGATTTGTTAACGTCATGATATAGCTGTATAAAGCATCTTTCATACTTTTGTTATCCCAAACCGGGTTTCACAACTACGCGACTGTTGCGCGTGGAGATCAAGTGAACACAAGTGATGAAGCCTTTCGGACCACGAAGACAAAATGCTGCGAGGTATGAAGAGTATCTCGGTGAGATCTACGGTGGGAAAACGTCGGAGAGCCCTCGAAAGTCGGGTGGGCCGTTAACTGGTTAAGGAAGATATCGATGCCACCGAAAAAATCTGATGAAGACGAACTTGACCAAAGAACACATTACCCACGATCCCCCTTTTTTTCACAAGGATCAGAAGCTGACCTGCATTTACAGTTCATTGCGGTGTCAATAATGACTGGTTTACGGGCTACGTCGCGGTTATGGCGTGTTGGTCATCAGAAGAAAATAAAAACAAATTGGAATTATGAAGCGGAAGGAGCCACCTCGGAAGGCCGATCAGTTCGCGTCTCCAGCCAATCGATACGTGTGAGTCCGGAAGAGGGACAGAAATTCGAGGAAGGGAGTAGTGAGATGAGCGCAAGAGCTAAGCTCATCTGGCGCGTCCATTTGGTCATGCAAATATCTACTGAGACCTGACGGAGACCCACAACTGCGTTCCTCTCACTGTCGCTATCTTATCCTCCGATTGGAGTCCCCTACCTCGCCTCGAGATCCGAACTTCGGTCCGCAACGGCAGATCGGTGCTGAGGTGAAGATCATTGCCGGGGGGGACTTCCGAGTAGCTAAGGAAGAGGACCCCAGGGCGGAAATTCCATCCTGTTCGAGTTCCCGCTGTCTGTCTCATACTCAGTCAAACTCGGACACCCAAGGAACCTCAAGAATGCCCTTGATTGGCTTGATGGGAAAGACGTCGTCGTACGTTCAGTGTGCATGGACGTTGGCCTCAGTCTTTTTATGAAAACCGTCGTGCGTGACTGCATGAGCTCCGACTATTGGCAAGGGGTTTAGGGTGGGTTCTTGATGGACCGTGCTGCTACAAGTGTAGTGTTACATGTAATATTCGGGAGGCGAGTTGGTTATGTAATTTTGATTGCCAGTTTTGGGCCTACGGATAGACACTAAGCTTTCTGTCTTTCTGTCCTGTCTCGCGGCGGGAAGAGGGGATTAGCTGCAGGGCGAGATCTTGGGAGACAAATAACTATGTGACTTGTCATTCAAATCAAGGGAAACCCCGCTGCTCCGTAATCTATCTCCCGAAAATCTCCGTCACCTCGGTATTCTCCTTCCAACTCAGCCAAGTCGTCATCTTTTTGATGGTAATCAATCCTCAAAGTCATATTCTGCACTACAAAACCCTCTGTACTCTACTACAACAAAATTCAATGTTTCTCTCCGCATTTTTCTGCCAAATTTCCCGGTATGGCGGAAATTGATGATGTCCCGAGCGACAGTACCTCATATTGATGGCGGGATGTAGATGACTTTTTGTTGTGTATAAGTTTAAAAAAAACATAATTATAGGTTATCAGTATATCCTGGACCTCCTGAATGCGTTTGGGGGAAAAAATGTTTGGTACCACCGACGCCAGCAGGGTTCGAACCTGCGCCCTCAAAGAGGAACAGATAGTGAGTAATTCAAATCTGTCGCCGTAACCACTTGGCTATAGCGCCGTTAAAAGCTAAGCCGCGTCAAGGTAATATGTCTTAGATGTCGAGGCACAGCTCAATAAAATGGGTTCGTTCAACGGACAATAATCCACACCCTTTAAGGATACGTATAGCTCTGCCCAGCCTCCTAAACGTGTTCCGTTAAAGCGATAACACGAGTTTTGCTAGTAAAAACTAAACAACACAAATACATAGAATCACGGGTGGGTGTAACGGTTCACATCAAACAAGTAGAAATACAGTAATACTCATACTCATTGCAGCGGAGAGTAGCTTACAACACGACTAATGGATGGATTACTATCGGCCGTTCTGGGAATGTGATTCGGATGCTGGGGAATAAATTATCAAAGCTTTACGCTCCTTCAAGCACGTAGAGGGACGCGTCCGGAGCAAAACATTTCTTTCTGCAAGAAGCTAGCAGCTAGTCGGAATGGCATCTACGCTACTTTTAAACTTCGGTAGGTAGCTTTTTTATAACAAGCCAGCACCGTAGGATGCTACACTCTCAAACTCTCGAACCTAACTAATTTTCATTCAATCTTTTCGAGTTAAATTAAAAGAAACAGCCACAACCACCCTTATGTGACATCCCTGAGATTACCAGGGGGGATATCAAGATTGACTTGACGCAAATCACTGCATATACCGAGGGAACTCTATGTCAGGCGGGTAACTAGGAAAAGTAGGGGGGGTGGGGGGGGATAACAAACATTCTAATTATCGCTCGAGCAAAAGCGGGATTGTCTTATAGCAGTGGTATCCTGATGCTGACTATTCATTTCGACAATATTCATAAGCACCACTGCACTGGAGGGAGATCCAAAACAAACGGAATAAATTGAGCATCATAGGATAAACGCGAACGCGGAAGTACTCACGGGTTCTTGAAGTTTTTCAAACTTGAGATGTCATTGAACATGGGGCTTGATGGGATGAATTCATACCTGCCCATCTGGGGCAGGCTTGACTTCACTAGTAGGTACTTAGTGGATAATGTTCACCGGTCATTTTGTTGCGCTCAATCTTCACTTTTTAACAGAGTGTACTCCCTTTCCCATGATCATGATAGCAGAACACATATATTTCTTATGGTGTTTAAAAGTGTCAAAAAATAAATTCACTGAAAAAAAGTTTCATGCACACAGAGTGGCTAAGGATCTCCACACACAGAGATCAATGATTTCCTCTTCTGCACAGACTATAAACCTCCCCACACAGAGAAATTCCGGCTTCCTCTGAATGAATTATTTCCGAAGGGAACATCCGGTTAATCCGGCCCGGATAGCTTTTGCCGGGATTCCGGCCAACGCTTCTTTTGCCATGCCTCGCCGCCTCGACTCTTTTCGTCGTACTCTCACCTTATTTTTGTTGCGTCCCTTGTGTTTTATTCCAGCTCTTACTATGTCTTTCCCAAATAAACAAATTGAACAAGTATTTGTCAGGCCCTGGTGCCAGATTGTCTCTTATGATTAAGCAGTGATGTTGCAGGTGTGCTACTGTGGTCTCTCTCTCATTTTTTATCTTCATCTTTGAATTTCTACTTTTATTCTATTATCTATTCTTTGATAACATAAGTCTAATTGACTTGCTTGACCACATTCACATCCTGATCTCAAAGTCATGAGTTTGAAACAAGAAAGGTGGTGAAAGAACTTCCTGTTGAACCTGTTCTTGGGAGTTGCCAGAGAACCTAAGAAATTTCAGTCAAGGTTGTTAAGTATCCATTGATTGAAAGACCTTCAAGTAAATAAGATCTTTATAATACAGGCAATTGCATAACATGGATTGACAGTCTTCGTGGCCCTTCTATCTTGTTAGAAATAAGGAAATAGAATGTATTGTTCTAGCTACATTTTACATTTCAGGCTTTTATATCTATAAGTAAACTATCAAAAAAATATTCTCTCAGCAACCTGATGAGTAATATGTCTGTGCTCGCTTCAGTGCTTGAATCCACAACAGTCTACAGAATGGTGTTAGACACATACAAAGAGGTTATGGTAAGAAGGGAGTGCCTTCAATGTACTCACTACCCCTTGGTACAATCTAGATCATGATAATAATAGGTGCTTGATACATACCTCAGCTTCAGCCCACGTCCTTCAACTGCCCTCTGTCTGTGAGTCAAGGTCCTGCCTCTCTGTGGCTCATCCTATTAAAATTGGGCAATTTTTGAAGAATCCCCTCATTTTCTTGAGGCAGTCAGCTACTTTCCAATATGAAAAATGGGCTGGATTGCTGGTCAGGTCTTCAACAGCTAAATTACATGTAGGATCAAAGATACTCTTACAATGAACATATATATCTCTTTCTAAGATAACAGGAATTCCTACACCATTCCTGTGATCACGCAGTGAACCTGAAACTCACCAAAGGGAAGAGTGTTAGGCAAACAATGAGAGAGAAAAAAATCACGTATTGACCTACGGGTCAGACAAAGGACGAGTGAGTGTGTTGTGAGGACTTAGAAGTCACGAGATAATGTGTGAGATATGAGCAGAGTTGATTCAATGGGTATTCTAATAATTACAATGTAGCTCAAACTGTAATAAAGAGGTGTCTATAATCAGGAGTTATGGAACAGGATCTAAAAGAGACAAAGTTGTAAAGTAACTTAGCAATGAGACTACTAGAGGATTTGAGATGCTATGGCATATGCTAAGGGATTGGAAGTTTCAATAAATTTTACCCATCCGCAAGTACACAAATCACTCTCATTTCCACCTAAGAACCACCCAATTATTCATCACTACCACTTTATGCACTGGATGTTTACACATCTGCAGTACATTTTATTACTACTTTATTTACCCTTTTGTTTCTTCCTTGTATAGGATACTTGAACCATTACCATCTTTTTTACTGCACCATATAACCATAGTCTATCTCTTTCCTTTACTACTATGACTGTGCATTACTGTGCCATCTACTGACCTTAAGGCATGCAGATATAGTGGCATCAATTAGCTTTCCCATGTATATAACTGTAATCAGTTTGCTACAATAATTATCCAAATAATGAGTTGATCTCATCCTCAGATCAGTTTCAATAGATCTATTATTCATTCTCCTACCACCTGGAGTGGACTACCTGACATAGTTGTCTCTGCTACCTGTAGTCAAATCCCATAACCATCTACCCCTTTATTTTATTTTACCCTCACATTAGAATCCTCACATGTGCCTCCACTCAGTGGCAGCTGCAAACAAACAGCTGTGTGACAACAATCGGTATCTAATCTACAGGGGGCACCACTGCACTGAAAGAAGGTTTAATTAAATGAACAAAATGATAGAATTCAAAAGTATGGCAGAACCACTTACTGATTCTGGACTAGGCTTTCAATAAGGTGATCCAATTACGATTGAGAATCATGAGGAGTTTCAGGAAATAATGAGCTGTTTCTCACTAAGCGACGTCCCGCTATAGCTTCGGTATCTCCTAGAGCAGCCTGGAAGAAGGATTGAGCTGTGACCCTGATGGTTTGAGTAGATTGGCCCTTACCAGAATGATGTGGCACAAGGAGACGATGAAAACCCCGACGAAAGTGAAAGTGTGGGAGAAATGCATAGTATGAAGTGGAAGCTGAATCAGAAACTGGAAGCTCTGGACCACGGCTAAGTGAGGCGCTGAGAGGTGGTAGTTTGTTTATATACCACAGGACGACGGCCGTCAGCATGACTTGGTGGTGCAGGGTCTAATCATCCGGGATATTGAGGGTTACATATGTTCATATGTGGTGACATGACAGAGCACGACATAAAAGGCTTAGTTGGTGAAACAACGACGGGTTGGGAGTTCCCGGCCGAAATAACAATTTGCAAATGTAGAAACCCCGGTGTGTTCAGTAAGATAGACTGGTTCTTACCACTGGAGTGTCTTACAGGAGAAACAGTCTAAGCCGAACAAGAGACCAGAGATTATGCAAGGCTCAGCCAGGCGACAGGTAGTGATATAAGCCCCGCAAATCAAGAATAAAAAAGGCACGACGCCTATTCATTCCCAATGTCGTGAAGATGTGGCGTGTATGTCACCTGAAGGTTGAACTCCACCTTTTCCCCGGAGCTTGGTACTCTACCATTATGTAGAAGTTTCTCAGCCTCCCCGACGGAGCCTCCGTATTCTATGACCAGGTAAGACTCGAAACGACCACGGAGGCGTACGTAGACATTGAAGTTTGGGCTTTTTCAACAGTTTGGGCGGGACCACGTAAATCGGGGCCGAACCTTGACACATATCACCTTGCAGTCGCTTACGCAATTGACATATACAATTTCATAGACAGAATCCGATGCAACTCACCCTTTGTTTCTCCCCTGATTTGAGGCTCTAGCTCCGGCTTTCAGCCAATTGTATCACAACAACAGCACATGTACAGTCAATTGAATCACTTTGAACAACAGAAAAGAAGAGAGACTAGATACACACCCAGAACTATCCCATACAAGTAAATTTGCAGATCAAACAAGTAGAATAATCTGGTGAGCTGGTGTATATGATGTTCATAGTTTATCTTGTAACCTCACTGTTGAGATTTGGGCTGTGGAAGCAGCAAGCCTGGGTGAGTACTCTCACCAGTATTCCAGAACTTTCTGTAGTGACTCAAGCTCCAAGCTTTTTACTCAGCATTCTCACTTACTGTAGAACATTCTGGATACATTGTAGGGTATATAAAGATGTAGGTAGACACTGGGCTTCCTCGTCAGTTTGCCCTAATTCAAGCCAATCTTACCATTCAGTGAAATTGCAAACCTACCTTACTCCTCATCATCTAATCACTCACACCCAGAAATCCAACACTCACTGTCATTTACCAATTTTTACGATGCGTTCAATCCAGCCTTCCTCGGTCGTCTTTTCAACTTGAGATTCCGTCGTCCCGTGTACCGACGAATTTCATCTGTTAAGCTTCGGATTGATCTTCTTGACCTCGAGCATGTGAGGAACAGAACGCCGAGAGAATGAAGCTTTTGATCTATGTTAGCTGATTTACATGGACCAACGATGTTCTTCCAGTCTGGGCATATATTAGATTCGGGTCTGTTTCACTACAGATCCAGCGCCCCATTTTCCTCACTTCTCGGATATCGCTGGATTGTTCTTATTTCGATCGGATTGACATGGTATGGCTAGGGAATGTAGGCGAGATGATATGGAGTGAAAATGGTGCTATCAATGTAATGTCATAGTGAAACGAGCCATCTTCGATCATCCGGTTCCTCACGGCGTTCGGGAATTTGAGTTGACTTGCACCTGCATCACCAATCATGAATGTGTAATGTCCGAGCTCTTAAACAATCTCTATGAATATTTTTTTTTCACAAGTCACTCAAAGATTTTCAAGTACAGTGGTCTGTGTGCTAGTCTAAATTTATCTTATGAAAAATAAACAGATGTCAAAGCAGGCTTCAATCGGCATCTAGCTGAGAAGGATGACCAGTCCTTCACATCAAGGGAGGATCTACTTGGCAAGGACAAGTTCTATGACACGGCAAATGCTCCAAAGGGAGGAATGGTTCTAGAGTTGGAACAGCAAGGAAAAGGAAGGTTATTGTGCAGTAATAAAATAAAGACGTTCTGGTTCTGGAAGTGAATTAAGCGACGTTGTGAATCAGTCGGATTACAGAAGGAGAGCTTTTCGAGATGGCACAGAATTCAATTTTTTCAGATGCCAGAAATCCCTTACATTGTCTAGGTTGGACTTTTTGCGGGACTATGTTTGATCTGACTGTCATTTCTAACAGTGTAGTGCAACTAACAGGATACATTTACTCATCATTATCTCCTCCCTAGAGAATCAGCTCTATCTGGTTCTGTCTGGCTGTGCATTGATAGAAACAGCGAAGGCGGGGAAACATCTACCAGTGTTTCTTTACTAGCTGGATTTTCAAGGATACTTGCAAATTTGTGCAGGGGAATATGTCCAAGCCACTCCACATTGATTTCAAGAAACAACATCAATTACAACGACAATGACTGACAACAAGAACAACCAAAACAATTCAGACCACTATGACAGTCCCCCACTTCCCAAGTTCTGTGTTTAACCTCTAGACGGAAACAAAGTTCCAGGACTGCTTGTTGTTCTGGAGATTGACCTGAATATTTGTCAGCCTCTTTCAAAAGCTAGAGAAATTGTAAAACTGTACATTACTGCCATTGAGGGACCAATAGAGATCTCTGTTGTCACTGGTCATGATGTAGCCAGTGTAGCCTCCCTTGTTGTTTCTGGACCAAAAATATCAACTGACAAGAATAAAACTCATCCAGGCCAACAGTCTCACCTCGCAACGCTAATAATCCATGGGGTGTCACTGGCAGAGCGAGTGACTTTAGCACCCGGAGCGGATGGTATGGCAGTGTAGGCATATTCGCCGTTACTCTGTTTGGAACGAATTCGGCCAACACCATCGATAAGGAACTGATGAGCAACATCACACATCAGTCTGTGTGATTCACAGAGAGAACAATTCACAAACCTTTTGCTCAGCACCGGTGGTGACGTCCGCGACAGAGAACTGTTTACCGGAGGCGTTGGGGGTGACAACACCTTGGGTAACTCCCCCAGTAACGTCAATTTGGATGCTGTAGATCCCAGGAGGAAGTGCAACAGGCACGGCGGGTGCAGACATATTTGATGAGAGAGCTTTGTGAGTATTTCAAGAGTGCAGTGGTTATCGGGTTGATGTCAATAGACGTGGTTTCCGGTCGCCTTATATACATTCCAGACTGGAGTTTGCAAGTATTTTGACAACCATTGACCTTGCCAAAGGCTCCAAGGTTGAAGCTTGAGGGCCGGGTGGCTGGAATTCGGGTATAGTGTAGAAATGGCTGGTACCTGAGTCGAATACCACCAGTCGACTTGCCACCGGAGGTTGTTCACCGGATGTTGTTCAGAGGACCGCGGGGCCTTCGAGCTCCTGAGGGGTTAAATCGTTGAGTAAGACAGCATAATTGGGTGATGTAAATCACAGACCGTAGTTGCTCGAGATATCATCAAAGTAGGAAATGGGAAGGTGAATACTGACATGGTGCAGTCGAACCGTAATGCTTCGGAAACACGGATTCTTTGTCGCGGAGTTATCCTCTCACCGATTTCTGCCCTTCTAGGATCATCCCACAACATCCACGAGTGAATGCGTTCAAATTACACCGACATATTCGGAGATTTGGAAGAATACCGAGATCTAGTTGCAAGCTTCAAAGATAAATGTTAGTCACTTAAAGACAAACATGCCATGAACAAAAGGGGGCGAATAACTATTCCCAGTCCAGATATTTCAGATCCAGGGATATAACTGGAGGTCCAGTAAAGAAGTTGTTCGGAACTTTTGCTCGCAGTCTGATTTCGGTTGCGTTCTTACCAAAGGCCTGCGAAAGGCCATGTGAATCAGAGACGTGTACTTGAATATAAATTTTCCAACTGCACTGGGAGTGACAACTCCATACGACGAATGGTTTTGGGGATTTCCGATGAACCGTCGCGTTGAGCACTCACATGTACCAGGTGTGCCAATCGCAAGATTCTGGACCTGAATGGGTGTCACGTTCACGATAATATGCTTCTCAGACAAAGCTTTGAATAATGAACCTACATAGTTGGGACTCCGGGACTTTCAAGGTCGCCGAATACTCCCAGCACCTGTGGGGGCATAACGGATGAATATTGAATCATCGGCAAGTGATTTCGAAGGCTTACTATACATTCTATCTTTCAATCAGTTGTACCATTCTATCGGCTCAAGTCCCCGACACGATAGGACCATTTCTAATTGAAAGCCGGTGAACACACATATGTAGATTGAAACACCGATAATCCCCATTTTGAATCACCTTGATCCATTTTGAATGCCGATCCTATCCCGGAGCCAGCCTGCGGGCAATATAGCTGTAATATCTCCGACAGCAGGAACGGAGTGTGTAGTGAAGGGTTGGCGACATTGCGGTAAGGAAGGGGAAGCGCGCGAATGGTAGAATAAAGGTAGAGGTTGATAGTCGGGAATGTAGAGCCAGAGGGAAAAGTAGAATCGTGACCGCCGATATCGATCGGTATCACAGGAATAAAGTGAACAGCACTAACCACTCTGTTCACAGAACACAGTTGGAAGTCAAATCTGACGTGTAAGTTCAACGGAAAGAGTCGTCTCCTTCAATCAAGTTACACTAATGATTTTTACAAAGCCCAGAACAACGAGTTTTCGATCAGTAGTCGGTAGTCCATATTTGTAGATAGAAAATGGACCATAGTGGCAAGTGCCAGACTGTGCCAGACACCTGTAACAAGTAAGTTCAATTGTTGCGCCGGCCGATCACCAAACAATCTCCTCAGCGTCATCAGAGCTCCCCCAACCTTGAAACTATGGTGGTGCGAGACCATGTACCGATTTGGGTGAGGCAGGAACAGGTACCGTCAGGTGTCAAAAAAAACGGACAAAGCGGGTGGGGTATAATGGAAGCAAAAAAACGGAGTTCTTCCCACAGCGGCGCTGCCAGTAGGCCTATACATTCGCATTCGGCAAGGAAGTGAGCTAGCCCAATTTGAGGAAGCCTTGTCTGGACAAAGCGCACTCAACCCCACTGCAATCGGACGTTGGTACAAGGGGGTAGATTCAAATTACCGCCCCATTCTTTCGCCTTCTGAACCCCAAATATCCCTACATCTTCCCTGAAAACATTCAGGCTCTCGGACTGTCAGATATCCACCCATCAGATGTTCACATATCCAGATCGGGACGTTGAAATATCAGTCCCGTAAATTGATCAAACTACACCGTAAGCTCAAGAGTCAGTCTTTTCGACCAGACCGTAATATTTGGGTCTTCGGAAGGTCGGTACGGCGTCAAAGTCCATCCATCTCAGAGCAAAATACTACTTTGGAGCCATGAGGAATAAAACTAGGGGGACGCGAGTTGTGAGATGTCAAAAAAATTCAAGGCGCGTGTCGACGCGTGTCCCATCAAGTCGCGTCTTTTGGGAAGTTTAGTACTGTTTTATCATTCTCACCTTTTATAAGATATATTTGCAATGTTCAGAACAAATCCTTGAATATTTGTCCTATTCTTGATACACCGGTTCTTTCCTCAAAAGCGTGTTTTATACATATTTTTTGGCCGTAATTGATTTCCAAGACAGAGAATAGAAAAAGTGCTCTGAACATTACAAATGAAATACCTAAACACACGAGAAACAGTCCTCAGAAGCGTCAAACTCGAGTGGTCAAAATTGACCTAAAATTGGACGTGAGTGAGCATTCAGGCCTTCAGGATGCGCGCTTATGTGTCTGTCGCGGCAGAGTCTGAACCGAGTCCGCGTCAGGTTGCCACTACTCATTCAAAGTGAGCCTAGCAACACACTCCACACGTTGCATTGGATATCCTAGAAGAAGCAATATTCCGAGTGAACAAGACCGTCGACTTTAAGGTTGATTTTTGAGGACTTGACTCACGACGGAACTGTTTTTAACCAGCTGAACAACATTATCAAGATTCACATTGTTCACAAAAGCCAACTTCGCTACATTTCCATCCGCATAAGTTGCCCAATTGGGAGCAGGCAACGTATTTGGGTTCTTGACAAAATTCGCGATCGTGGTCTGGAAGGTCGACGAGAGGGTTATCTCTTCGTCCGTTGCTGTGGTACGATTGAAGGTTCCGAAAAGCTCAGGTACTTTATAGTGAAATTATACAGTGTCACAGAAGGTATTCTGGTTAAGCTTACGCTCTGAAGTGTGCCAGGCACCAGCTCCCGGGAACACCTGGAGATCGGCAAATACAGCACCTAAGAAGAAGCGAGTCAAGAATGGTTATGTAAGTCTCTATAGAGAGATAACCGAACCATAGATGTACCGATAAACATGAGCTATTCCCGACTGAACCGATGCAGTAGCCCAGAGACCTGCGGGGCTGTGTCCATTCTAAGTAAACTTTCTAATGTGTCAAGTGGAGAATCGGTTTACTCACCATTGGAAGGTGATATCTCGAATGATACTCGATAAGATCGCTCTATCGTTCAATCCAGGATATAGAGATCGAACAAGTTGTTCTGATATGGCTCCTTTAAATTGTCACCGCCAGATACTGCGTGAGGTTTCCTGATGTTGAGAGTTCGAAGAGAGAACCATCGTCTTGCATGCTTCCGAGAAGAACAGGGACTCGAGCGCTCTCCTTGGATAGAATACGATCTATCAGGCGGTCAAAGACAGTGAAACTTTTCAAGTGTCACGGTGGGATTTGTTAATGTGGATATTGAACACATTCTAGAACACTCACTTATCAATGACAGTCGCACCAAACGGACCAGACCTCGGTTCATTGACGAATCTACTGACTGCGTTAGCGGGCACGCCCTTTAGACAAGCAAGCCTCAATCTTCCAGGAGCTTGAGTGCAGTTCACAGCTGCAGCAAATCTGTTGAAGGAGGCTGGGTCCAATGGGGCCGGTTTTCCTGGATTTCCTGAAAGCATTATTGCAGATCGGAATGGGGGACGAGCCTCATCATGTCGAGCTAGAGCGGTTGAAACCGATGTTCCACCGGCTGATTGCCCCTGATTCGATGTCGGATTTAGCTCTTGTTGAACGGGTTTAAAATGTGAGCTTCCCTACCGTGATAGTCACTTGCTGTGGATCTCCTCCACACTTTTCAATGTTAAGCTGGACCCAAGCGAGAGCCAATTCTTGGTCCAAGAATCCGAGATTGTTGCCTCTTGGCGGAAGATCAGGAGAGGAGGGAAAGCCAAAAACATTGGTCCGATAGTTGGTTGTGACTACCACCACACCCTGATTGTGGGCTATAGATGTACCATCGTAGCTCGGAAGGGACGCTGTGCCGAAGTTGAGACCTCTGAAGGACGGGGAGTTAGGTTATCAATCAGAGGAGTGCTTAATAGCTAACCACGAACCCGCCATGTATCCACAAAAGGACAGGCCTTTTAGTTGATAAAGAACCTATGGAAGGAGCCCAAACATTTCTGTTTGAAATTAAAATCATCCATGTAGTGCCCCAGTCTCGCACGAAGTGAATAATTCTCACAGAAATAGACAATCCTCACTTTCAGGAGGTGGTGGATTGTTGAACAGTGCCCTTGAGAAGTTTGCACCTGCGAAAGCAAATTGCTGGATACAAGAGGGACCCAGTTTTGTCGCGTCCTGTACTGCTGTGGACAAAAATGCGTCCGGAGGTTCCCATCGTCTGTTCCCAGTTGGTGACCGGCCATATCGCTGAGGTTAAGTTTCATTTCCTACAAGCTCGAAATAGACCTTTACGCTTACTATTCCCTTGAATGACATTACTATTAAGTTTGTGGCTCAGTAGAAGGTTGTCACGTTTGAGACGAGATTGATTTCATACCTCCGTCCTGCTCCATGCCGCTCAATCGACCTGAGGTGGTAGATAATGTGATCGAAGTTGCATCGCCAGTAGAAGTAACGACCTGGACAAGGAGCACGACTAGTCCAAAGACTTTGAGTTTTCCGATTGCAAGCATTGCGCAGAGGGACTGTGTGCTCCATCCTCACCGCCCAAAAGAACCGAATTATATAGGCTGTGCTACGGGGTGCGGGAAAAGCGCGAATACTGACCAAAATTTTTGTCAGGTGTCCCTATCGACTGGGAGCAAGAATAACTAATGTGGACGTTGAACGGTCGGATGGAAATTTTACTGGACAGTGGAAGTTTGATTTGAGGGATTCAATTCCTGAGAGCAGAACACGGGATCAATGATCTCAAGAAAAAATCACACAGATGAGTCTAATGATAGAGGAGCGTTACCGGGAAGATCCATGGCGCTTTTGTCTGTCGTGTCGCGAAATATGATTGTCAAATACGTGCTACGACATTGGCTCTAAATCCAACGCCGGTATTTGGAAGAAGGCGTTGGGACTAACGGCGGAGGGAGCAGAACTCTAAGGCTGCAGAAAGTTAAGCCGATCGCATGATGCAGTTGCTGGAACAGACCAACCGGGCCGAGCGTTATCTTATCTCATCTCATTCCTCGTGACAAACGGGAAGACCTCGTATAAATCTTTTACCAAAGTTCTCTCTGAATCGAAACTCTTTGAAGGAATTTGAGGTGGGAAGCTGTAGGGAGATCATGAACCTTGAAGTTATGATTGGCCAGTGTCAGGGCTGTTTCTGTTTGCTTAACCAAAACTGCTTGACCAAAACACCCTCCAGCACGGTAGATATCCTTCACCTTACTTTAATGTCCTCGGAGTTTACCTCCTGGAGAACTCTCTCTAAGTGGGCCAATAGCTGCACCAAGATAGGTTGCTAGGCAGTGACTTACAAGAAGTTAGCTGCCCACACCTGTTCTTAGTGTTGCATTGCCTCCTCATTTACTTTTTCTTTCTTAATTCTATCTTAGGTTGGACCATATGAACCGACTTCCGACCCACTACCTCTTATTTGTTTATCTCCCAATTAATAGTCTTATATTCTGGTACATAACCAGTTTTCATTGTTTTTGATTCTTTCTTTTCTGGACCTCGTGCTTTCAACCTATCCATTTTTGAAGATTCTCCAGGAGTCCACCCGGACCACCAGAAATTTTACACAACTAAGTAACATACTCACATTGAACTGCCACAGTTCTAGTACAATGGTGGTGAACTACTATTCTCATCATCTGATCATCCGAGCCAATCAATGAATTATCATCCTGTCCAATGTCCATTATAATTATCACAATTTGTGTGTAATGCATGATGCTTGCCACACATGAGTCCACATTATTGAACATACTATCCATGAGCAGTAAAAGTTACGACCTTCGGAGACCAGATTTGTTGATCCTCCAAATCATTAGCCTTCTCACTACCAGCAACAGTGGAAGAACTGGATGAGATATGAGCCAGTGACCACTTGTCAAACTACAAAAGTATAGTTACAATGTTATGGATGATGCGAATGCACCACTGAGTCTTGCCATTAGGTTGCGCTATTCTCCCTCTATTCACTCTAATATTCACTCACAATTACTCATACATGCTGACATGAAGGCACCGGCCATGTGAAATGGAAACCACCAGCACATGAACTTGCACATGGGCAGGGATGAATTTAATTAATTGATTAATCATTTATTTGTTGAATGCCCCAAAAATATATACTTATAACACTCAAAGCAACTCAACATAAGTCATATAATTATGTTGAACCTTGAATTGGAGTTTTGAAACGAAATCCAGGATGGGACTATGCTAAACAGATCAAATAGTGTCGCTCTTCTGTGACCAAGCTAACTCTCGCACAAAGGTCAAGAGGAATTACCATTAGTATATGTAAAGCTTAATCAAAAGTATGAATGGTGTTCGGCCACAATCCATCACTACTTTCTTCATCTGCCTGTGGGCATGGCGATGCTGGAGACGCATAGAATGTAAAATGTCAAGGGTAAACCCAATACAGAAAAAACCGCTCTCAATCTAAAATCAGGCATCCATTGGCAACAGTGGAGTCAGTGCTGGATCATCCGACCAAAACACAGGGATTGAGACTTTTTGCAAAAATTGCAAGGTTGCACCAACAAACATTTTTGATTAAAGCCTGCAGCAATGGGTAAGCAAAGACGAAGAAACATACTGGCCAGATGACATAACTTGGATCATAATGAGAATTGCGGTCTTGGGCATGTCTCACATGAACAAAAAAAAACAACGACCATGAGGTCCGCCGGCAGATCAATCAAACACAATCTTTGCAATTGGCCAATTGTTCTAAGGACCGGTTTGGTATTCTGCCTGAACCATTCATTGACCCCTCCTCCCCTTGGGAGAGTTGAGAACTGTTATTCTATGTTAATTTCCTCTGTAGTGAAATTGTAGCTCACAGGATTTAAATTGACTGTATGCTAAACTTATGCTAACATTATGCTGATGTTACTATAAATGAAACTTTAGAATAATCTTTGTCTTGAGCAAAGGTAAAGAGTTTCATGCAAGATTGAAGCTAAATCCTGAATCAACATATTTTTTACCATGGGCATTTACTTTATGCTAACATAAAATAATACAGGTCTGACTTATGCTGAGATTCTAGATTATTCTGTCAACATAAGGATGATTACATTATGCTAACTTTATTGAAAGGAAGAGCTCAGCAAGCATTTGACTTCAGTAAGAAAATCTATTAAGTCAAGAATGCACATTTGTATTGAGATGTCTACCTAATTATCTACCCCCTCTGCATGGATTCTGCATCAACTGATTGGTATATAGTGTGGAAGGACCAGAACAAAGTTTTATACTTCAGGGGGACAGGCTTGTATGAGTTATTGACATAATATGTTCAATGAGAGTAATAGGTATAGATACACTAGATTTGGGCTTACTGTAAAGCAAAGCTGATTATCCTAGATTTTATTAAATCCAGTTGGGGAGATATGATGGACTTTAGGATTGAGTATAGAGCAAACATAGGAAGAAGAGATGGTGATTGAAGAAGGCAACTTTATATGAAGGCTTAGCTATTGACTTTATGCATTGTACATGAGAATGTCAAAACCTGATTGTCAAGTGCTATCTTTGCCACTGCACAGCTTCCTGTCCTCTGAGAAATTTGCCAAAAAATAAATATTAGCATATGTATATGGGTGTATGAGAGTACGGTAAGTCGTGGTCTATTCTGCCTGAAGACCCCCATTGGTGAAATCCAGGCAGGTAGGCTGTGAGGAGCCCACACACCCATCATATCTACTCATTTTGTGTATTGTAAATGGTGTAAAGGTTTCATAAAAAAAACTCAGCTATGTTTTCTTTTTGAGATGCAAAAATATCAATTAGTCATTTCATGATGCAACATGAATGAAATGTTCTTTCATCAAAATGTATTTCACTTCACTGTGTCCATGTGGGCCATGGGTGCATGGTGCACGCTATTGTGCCTTGGCTGTCACAGGAAATTGTCATTGGAATGTCTTGGGGATATCCCAGTTTGGTGAACAGGTTTCTCTTTTACTAATTGGGCTCACAAGAAATACTTGTGAATTTGAACAGTGCAACATGTCTAAACCACTCCACAAGGCTCACAGTATCTTGACCAAGAACAACATCAATTACAACAACAACAACAACTGACAACAAGAACAACCAAAACAATTCAGACCATAGTGACATTCCCCCACTTCTCAAGTTCTGTGTTCAACCTCTAGACAGGAACAAAGTTCCAAGACTGTTTGTTGTTCTGGAGGTCAACCTGAACATTTGTCAGCCTCTTTCAAAAGCTAGAAAAATTGTAAAACTGTACATTACTGCCATTGAGGGACCAATAGAGATCTCTGTTGTCACTGGTCATGATGTAGCCAGTGTAGCCTCCCTTGTTGTTTCTGGACCAAAAATATCAACTGACAAGAATAAAACTCATCCAGGCCAACAGTCTCACCTCGCAACGCTAATAATCCATGGGGTGTCACTGACAGAGCGAGTGACTTGAGCTCCCGGAGCGGATGGTATGGCAGTGTAGGCATATTCGCCGTTACTCTGTTTGGAACGAATTCGGCCAACACCATCGATAAGGAACTGATGAGCAACATCACACATCAGTCTGTGTGATTCACAGAGAGAATGATTCACAAACCTTTTGCTCAGTGCCGGTGGTGACGTCCGCGACAGAGAACTGGTTGCCGGAGGCGTCGGGGGTGACAACACCTTGGGTAATTCCCCCAGCAAGGTCAATTTGGATGTTGTAGATCCCAGGAGGAAGTGCAAGTACAGCGGGTGCAGACATATTTGATGAGAGAGCTTTGTGAGTATTTCAAGAGTGCAGTGGTTATCGGGTTGATGTCAATAGACGTGGCTTTCGGTCACTTTATATACATTCCAGACTGGAGTTTGCAAGTATTTTGACAACCATTGATCTTGCCAAAGACTCCAAGGTTGAAGCTTGAGGGCCTGGTGGTTGGGATTTGGGGATAGTCCAGAGATGGCTGGTACCTGAATCGAATATACCACCAGTCGACTTGTCACCGGATTTTGTTCAGAGAAACCTGGGGCCTTCGAGCTCCTGAGGGGGCTAAATTGTTGAAGGTAAAACAGCATACATGGGCGATGTGGATCACAGACCGTAGTTGCTCGAGATATCATCAAAGTAGGAAATGGGATGGTAGCTACTGACATGGTGCAGTCGAACCGTAATGTCGTCGGAATACAGATTTCTTGTCGGCCAACCGGGCGTGGTTCACCCGTGCACCAGAGCATTGCCTATCCACTCTGATATTGCGTCTTAGAACGGGACGGGTAGCCTGACTGGTTCCTCGTGTGCGATTCCGATGTGTTCCATTTAGGGAGGAACGTTACACTCTTGGTCACACATGCCATGAACAAGAGGGACGAATAACTGCTCCCACTCCAGATAGTTCAGATCTGGGAGCTGTTTGTACATTTTGGTCACATTCTTCCGAAGGATTGTGAAAGGCCATGTGAATCGGACATGTACACTTGAATACAGATCTGCTATCTGACAACTGAGTGACAATCGTACACAGCAAACAGTTTTCAGGATTTCCAATGAATTTTTGCATTTCAGCCTCATTAAATGATAAGTTAGGATGGACAGGGCTACCGGTACCTCAATTTTTGAACTCAAATCGGAGGTACCAATTACAATGTGAGAAAAATGAGTAGCCTTCAACACAGTAGTAATCCTTTCAATCTCGTCGTAATCTAGACGTCACGCTTGGCCGCAGATAATGGGGCTCCCCATACCAATCGGCAAGTCTCAAATTCTCCTTGACTCTTTCCTCTCCAAATCATAAGAAAGTCAAGACTTGCACTAGGACCCCTCACATGTACCAGGTGTGCCAATCGCCTGGTGAGTAAGATTCTGGATCTGAATGGGCGTCACTATAGCCTGCTTCTCGGACAGATCTTTGAAATGGACCTACGGGGCTTCCAAATCGCCGAAATGTTCCCGTCACCTGTGAAGGCAACCGACGGACGAATCTATGAGTGGCAAGTGAGTTCGAAAGCTCAACTGACGACACTACATTCCATCAATCAGTTGTACCATTCTCTCTGGCTCAAGTCCCTGACACGATAAGACCATTTCTAATTGAAAGCCGGTGAACACACATATGTACATTGAAACACTGATAATCCCCATTTTGAATCACCTTGATCCGTTTTGAATGTCAATCCTATCCCGGAGCCAGCCTGCAGGCAATATAGCTGTAATATCTCCGACAGCAGGAACGGAGTGTGTAGTGAAGGGTTGGCGACATTGCGGTAAGGAAGGGGAAGCACGCGAATGGTAGAATAAAGGTAGAGGTCCGTAGTCGGAAATGTAGAGCAAGAGGGAAAAATAAAACCGTGACCGCCGATGTCGATCAGTATCACAGGAATGAAATCAATGGTCATTTTCTATTTACAAATCTGGGCTACTGACTACTCGTTGTTCTGGGCCTTGTACAAAATTGGGCCTATACATTTGCATTCGGTGAGAAAGTGGGCTGGCCCAATTCGAAGAAGCTCTGTCTGGACAAACTCAACCTCTTCGACGCCCACCGCAATCAGACGTTGGTACAAGGGGGTAGATCCAAATTGCCGCCTCATTTTTTCGCCTTCTGAACCCCAGATATCCCTACACCCTCCCTAGAAACATTCAGGCTCTCGGACTGTCAGCCTCAGATCTCCACCATCAGATGTTCACATATCTAGATCGGGACGTTCAAATGTCAGTGCCATGAATTCTGATCACACCCCACAAACGTTCGATAGAATGGCCCCACGCTAACTGCAGTGTAATGATTGACCAGGTACTGAGTGGAGGGAGTTATTCTGTGGGAGAAGCTACTCAAGGCATGTTCTTAAAGGACAGATGTATTCCGTTGACTGTTTAATTTCAAGGGTGGAGAAGAGATGCACGGGTCAGCGGTTATCAGAATAATTTTTTTGGGAGGTGCAGGTGTGTATTTATTTTGAGAGGCGCAACGATTTTTCTGTTTTCCAGTGTGGTGTGCCGATTACTTCAAGGCCCAACGATGGGTCTACTGGTTCATTTTTTTCAGTAATTGATACAGTCTATTTTTGGGACAGAGGGAGGATCAGGGATGTGTGTTTTCTAATACGACGTGTTAACTTTGTTCAAAGACATTGCACATGCTCGGGGACATTGTTTGATGGTACGGTTCATTTTTGGGAGTAGGGTCACCGGTTCACTGCGTAACGCGACTCTTCTTCCATGATTACCAACACTCCATCTGGTCTGCTAGTACTCCAGCACTCAGTTGTTGTTATGTTCCAGATCAGAGCTCTGGGATAAGACTGGCGTTCAAAATGGATCAAGGTGATTCAGGCTGGGGGATTGTCGGTATCCCAATCGGCTTTCAATTAAAAACAGTGCCTGTCGTATTGGGGACTTGAGCCGGAGAGAATGGTACAACTGATTGATGGAATGTAGTGTCGTCAGTTGAGCTTTCGAACTCACTTGCCACTCATAGATTCGTCCGTCGGTTGCCTTCACAGGTGACGGGAACATTTCGGCGATTTGGAAGCCCCGTAGGTCCATTTCAAAGATCTGTCCGAGAAGCAGGCTATAGTGACGCCCATTCAGATCCAGAATCTTACTCACCAGGCGATTGGCACACCTGGTACATGTGAGGGGTCCTAGTGCAAGTCTTGACTTTCTTATGATTTGGAGAGGAAAGAGTCAAGGAGAATTTGAGACTTGCCGATTGGTATGGGGAGCCCCATTATCTGCGGCCAAGCGTGACGTCTAGATTACGACGAGATTGAAAGGATTACTACTGTGTTGAAGGCTACTCATTTTTCTCACATTGTAATTGGTACCTCCGATTTGAGTTCAAAAATTGAGGTACCGGTAGCCCTGTCCATCCTAACTTATCATTTAATGAGGCTGAAATGCAAAAATTCATTGGAAATCCTGAAAACTGTTTGCTGTGTACGATTGTCACTCAGTTGTCAGATAGCAGATCTGTATTCAAGTGTACATGTCCGATTCACATGGCCTTTCACAATCCTTCGGAAGAATGCGACCAAAATGTACAAACAGCTCCCAGATCTGAACTATCTGGAGTGGGAGCAGTTATTCGTCCCTCTTGTTCATGGCATGTGTGACCAAGAGTGTAACGTTCCTCCCTAAATGGAACACATCGGAATCACACACGAGGAACCAGTCAGGCTACCCGTCCCGTTCTAAGACGCAATATCAGAGTGGATAGGCAATGCTCTGGTGCACGGGTGAACCACGCCCGGTCGGCCGACAAGAAATCCGTATTCCGACGACATCACGGTTCGACTGCACCATGTCAGTATTCACCTTCCCATTTCCTACTTTGATGATATCTCGAGCAACTACGGTCTGTGATTTACATCACCCAATTATGCTGTCTTACTCAACGATTTAACCCCTCAGGAGCTCGAAGGCCCCGCAGTCCTCTGAACAACATCCGGTGAACAACCTCCAGTGGCAAGTCGACTGGTGGTATTCGACTCAGGTACCAGCCATTTCTACACTATACCCGAATTCCAGCCACCCGGCCCTCAAGCTTCAACCTTGGAGCCTTTGGCAAGGTCAATGGTTGTCAAAATACTTGCAAACTCCAGTCTGGAATGTATATAAGGCGACCGGAAACCACGTCTATTGACATCAACCCGATAACCACTGCACTCTTGAAATACTCACAAAGCTCTCTCATCAAATATGTCTGCACCCGCCGTGCCTGTTGCACTTCCTCCTGGGATCTACAGCATCCAAATTGACGTTACTGGGGGAGTTACCCAAGGTGTTGTCACCCCCAACGCCTCCGGTAAACAGTTCTCTGTCGCGGACGTCACCACCGGTGCTGAGCAAAAGGTTTGTGAATTGTTCTCTCTGTGAATCACACAGACTGATGTGTGATGTTGCTCATCAGTTCCTTATCGATGGTGTTGGCCGAATTCGTTCCAAACAGAGTAACGGCGAATATGCCTACACTGCCATACCATCCGCTCCGGGTGCTAAAGTCACTCGCTCTGCCAGTGACACCCCATGGATTATTAGCGTTGCGAGGTGAGACTGTTGGCCTGGATGAGTTTTATTCTTGTCAGTTGATATTTTTGGTCCAGAAACAACAAGGGAGGCTACACTGGCTACATCATGACCAGTGACAACAGAGATCTCTATTGGTCCCTCAATGGCAGTAATGTACAGTTTTACAATTTCTCTAGCTTTTGAAAGAGGCTGACAAATATTCAGGTCAATCTCCAGAACAACAAGCAGTCCTGGAACTTTGTTTCCGTCTAGAGGTTAAACACAGAACTTGGGAAGTGGGGGACTGTCATAGTGGTCTGAATTGTTTTGGTTGTTCTTGTTGTCAGTCATTGTCGTTGTAATTGATGTTGTTTCTTGAAATCAATGTGGAGTGGCTTGGACATATTCCCCTGCACAAATTTGCAAGTATCCTTGAAAATCCAGCTAGTAAAGAAACACTGGTAGATGTTTCCCCGCCTTCGCTGTTTCTATCAATGCACAGCCAGACAGAACCAGATAGAGCTGATTCTCTAGGGAGGAGATAATGATGAGTAAATGTATCCTGTTAGTTGCACTACACTGTTAGAAATGACAGTCAGATCAAACATAGTCCCGCAAAAAGTCCAACCTAGACAATGTAAGGGATTTCTGGCATCTGAAAAAATTGAATTCTGTGCCATCTCGAAAAGCTCTCCTTCTGTAATCCGACTGATTCACAACGTCGCTTAATTCACTTCCAGAACCAGAACGTCTTTATTTTATTACTGCACAATAACCTTCCTTTTCCTTGCTGTTCCAACTCTAGAACCATTCCTCCCTTTGGAGCATTTGCCGTGTCATAGAACTTGTCCTTGCCAAGTAGATCCTCCCTTGATGTGAAGGACTGGTCATCCTTCTCAGCTAGATGCCGATTGAAGCCTGCTTTGACATCTGTTTATTTTTCATAAGATAAATTTAGACTAGCACACAGACCACTGTACTTGAAAATCTTTGAGTGACTTGTGAAAAAAAAATATTCATAGAGATTGTTTAAGAGCTCGGACATTACACATTCACGATTGGTGATGCAGGTGCAAGTCAACTCAAATTCCCGAACGCTGTGAGGAACCGGATGATCGAAGATGGGGGGGGGGTTATAATCTTATAATCCTGGATTCTTGACATCACAACTTGTGCTTATAAACATTTTACATAGGGTCTGCTGTAGTGTATAATCTTGAGCTGGTCAGAGCAGCAGCAAAGTTAATTGTGTTTCCCAGAAATACCATCAAAATACATAACAGCTTAAAGAGAAGTACTGTATATAGATATGATAAATCTGAGAGAGCCATAGTGGACCTTCAAGCACATGCATTTGAATCTAGATTAACCTTGCCATGTTAATGCAGCTTTCAGTACCTTTGATTCAATTTAACTGATTGTACACAGAACCTGTGGGTATACTATTCCCATGGTGGGACAAGTGTCAGCTAGCCTGTTGTATTGATTATTGACCGCCATAAGCTTAGTGGGGGAAGTTTAGAAGAAGGTGAATTGCCCATCTCTTCAGTTTGTTTCTTTATGAGCCAGGTCATCTTGACTCAAGTCCAAGCTCCAGACATGGAATCATATCAATACCTGTACCTGCTTCAACTTACATGCTCTGAGGTCAGAAAGGACAATAATGAAAACAGAGATGGGGAAAACAATAGCCAGCAATTCTCATATTGAGACTGTGATGCTCAAAAGGTTATCATTGTGGCTAGCCATAGAGAATATCTGCTAAACAAATAATACAAGTAACTCATTGTCCAAAACGAAAGTGCTTGTGCTGCAATGTTTTTTTTGGAAAATCCCCTCTTATTCTCGGAAGGGGAAGTGGAATTCATTCCTACCTGCTGCTTTGTTGCAGATCTGCATTAAGTTTATTCTCTCTTTGAACTCCTAACATCCAGGAAACCTCTGTTTGATCTCTATATCCTGGATTGAAAAATAGAGTAATCCTATCAAGTGTCATTCATGATACCACCTTCCAATGGTGAGTAAACCAATCCACTTGACACAGTCGAAAGTTTACTTGTGGATACAGCCCAACAGGTCTCTGGGCTACTGCATCGGTGTCGGGAAGAGCTGATGTTTATCGGTACGTCTATTCGGAAATCTCTCGAAAAAAAAAATGAACGGCACTCTGGACGCCCAGGCCAGCCAAGAAAACTCAGTTGTTTAGGAATAAAATATGGAAAGGGCGGACTGCCCTCTACCAGTTTTTACGCCCATACAATGGAGCTTTTGATCTATGTGAGCTGATTTACACGGGCCAGTGATGTTCCTCCAGTCTGTGCTTCGGGTCCGCTTCGCTATTCAGATTCACTAAATCGTCGATTTCCTCACGTCTTGCACCTCTTTAGATTCATCCTATCTGTTTGGCGACCATCTGAACTTGGACTAGAATCTAGAACCAAAGAATATTCATGGTTTCAACTCGCGAAGCTCCTCGACCTGAAGTCAACATCTTATTCACTCAATCACTAGACGCTGACCCACCCTTCCATCCTAAAGTTATCCAGTTCAATTGTACGCTCCACTTCGGGGGCCTCCAGCAGCCCAAGCGCCCAGCCTGCTCCCATTCATCCCCTCCAAATCCGGAGTCGCTACCCCCTTGTGCCCCTCCCTTCTACCGTTCCATTCCCAGTGTACGTTCGATTGCATCTACTTCGGGGATGGCGATCGTTAGCTTGCCCCTCGACCATCATGTATCTCTCCGTTACAGAAGACTAAAATATGACGCTTCCAGAGCGGTTACGAGGTACCACTACTTTCTCACCCGGTTCAGATCACCATTGTGCTCAAGGCGTTCTGACACCTGAGTTATGTTACACAAATCGTGAGTTTTATCTTGCTCTGCTGCGGATGGACTTTGACACCGTACCGACCTTCAAACCCGGATGTTACGTTCTGGCCGAAAGGTTGAGCCTATGGTGTGATTTGATCTCAGGATTTCGTGGTCATGTGTTAGACAGATGAACGGATCGTGACGGCGGGAGAAGCTTAAACTTTAAGAAGTTTACGATGCTAATTCACTGCCTGTTTAGAGTCCCTCCCAGTTTAGTTCAGGGGTTCTACGTATCGAGGCCTCTGCAGCTCGTGGCCTCCTTAAAGTTCACATGTCGGTAAGCAGCCATGTGGTTGGACACGCGGCCTCACCATCTTCAACCACCTTCCCCTTCCCCTCCACGATAATGCCTCCGAAACCAATCCCCAATCAAAAGTTTTTTGTCGACACTATCTTCTTCCAAGTAAGTATTCACATTTTTGCTAAATTCTGATATGAAATACTCGATATAAGCAGGTGGAAGACGAACTCTACAAAGTTCCCAAAAAGCCATTCATTGAGAACCCTCATCCTCCGTTCAGCGACATCTTCTCTCTTCCTTTACCCAGAAATTCAACAACAGGTGAAATTTTGCAACCCGAAGGAACCTCCTGGGAGAGCCCAATCGTCTTAGATCAGGTTCTAAAAGTTGATTTTGAGCCCTTCCTGAGTGTACTCTTGGTCAATCCTCCGTTGCGTATTCTAGGAACCTTAGAGATGGGGATCATCATACTGATTCCAGGCCTTCCAGATTCCAAGCAACCAAACACTTTGAAAGCTTAACGGTAGAAGATTGGATCTCCGTATTGAAACTCTCGACACTATGGCTGTTCATTTCCTTGCGAAAACTCGCTATCCACTACCTTTCGCCCAAGAAGGATTTTACGAACGTCAACCACATTGTCCTCGCACGACAGTATGGCGTCACGTTGTGGTTTGTTGAGGGGATAGTAAGATCTGCATGTGATACGGAGACGGAAATAACACACGGTGATGGCGAAATACTTGGTCTACACACGACGATATCTCTCTATCATATGAAGGGGGCAATTAGACGCAAGTCTAGCCCGGACGAGAAGAGATCGGTTCTAGCGGCCTTATTCTCGGAGTTTTTCTCTGAAGAAACCCGAGACATCAAAACCAGCGATGACGCTTTGTACGGGTCTATGGCCAGCGATATGGAACTGAAGCTCTTGAACAGCGTAGTTCCAGATATTGACTGCGGAGAAGCGGAGAATCGTTCACTAGAGTTCAAGCTTCGCCAAGGGTCTTTATATGGATGTAAAGTTGTGGATGGGAAGTTATCATTCTCCTGGATGTCCTACTGAATTTTCGCTCTCATAACAAGCCGATAGGTACATTGAGGAGTGTAAAAAATGGACACCGACGGGAAGTAGTCAATAAAGATTGAAGATCGAGTTGTACCCAGAAAGTGTTGCAATCGCAGACGAGCTGACGAACCATGAAAAAATTATAATCTTCGTACATACGTCGAAATTTGAATATTGATGCACTCCACGAAGGTTGTTATGGGCGCTTGAACAGCGCTTATGTGTCGGATGGGTAACCGGGTTTTGGCCGGGGCATTTCTTCTTGAGGTCTGCGCACTCCAGGCTGAAGCAAATCACACAGAATATCAACAACCTCTCGAAATGAGGGGAGGATAGTATTTCTCTCCGAGTCACTAACGACGATGAGACCGTCGCTGAGAGCGCACGAAATGACCTATAAGAGACTAATGAGTGAACAATCAAACATCATGGTACTATTTCACTCCGGGGTGGACCAAGTCCTGTAGCGGATTTAGAGAGAGGGCGACAGGAGTGAATTATTCAAGTTAGAATTGATAAAATCTTTGGAAGAAAGGAAAGTAATTTCTATGTAGCTTTCAAAAAAAATCAGAGCGCATATCAGTGGAAGAAGACTGACCAACCAAAAGAATCGACGTGGAGGCCACTGGACTCTACCACAGCGCTTCCCCCTAAATCCTGTATAAAGCTCCTTTTATCGTCAGATTGAGACGAGGTACTGAAACACCTCACGAAACGGTGCAACAATGCAAACCGATTTAGCCGACATAGAACAGAATAGAATTAATTCAAATCCCCCATTGGACCCCGCAGGTATACACCTATTTGCGTGCCTACATAGAATATATCGGCGCACGATTTATGTACCGTTCTGAAAGCAACACAACCTCTCCTGATCCCACCTGCACATCACCCATAGTACCAAGAGAGATCAGGAGAGGCATCGTAATGAAACCTCATGGCAACTCACACACCGTACGTGCAAGACCATATCACATCACCAGAAAGATGCACCATATTTCAACCGCTATTCTTATGCATGTCAGACTTGAAAACCGCCAAAGTAATGCCTTTTAGTATGAGTGGGTTATGAATACATTAATTCGTCAATATCGTCCTGCTCTGGAATGAAAAAGGGATCAACTGACACCCCTTCATTCGCTAGGGGCGCCGAAGGGCAGGTACGTAATGAGGATATGTCGTCAAAAATCGATACAACGTTAACGTTATGGACAAAGCTAGCAACAATTGTACGAATTTTTGGGTCATCAACTGCCGTGTTCAGAACGTGCAGTGAGTCTGTCATAGCGAGGACACCTGCAACCGATGTTTTGACCTCAACAGCCAAGCGAAAAAAACCGATTCTACGAATGTTTAACGTTTAACTCCGGGAGTGACCTGCATTCAAAAAACCGGATGGATTTCATCCTTCGCGGCATTTTTGCAGAACCTACACAATCTGTTATCTCGAGGGACTCTGTCCGGCCCCCACCTCAACGTCTCAATTGCTAACATATGTGTTGAAGTGAGAGTCGTGTGAGAGTTTTTCGGTGTCCAGATGTGAGGATAAGGAGGCAGGGTTTTTGTGTCATGCATTTGTTAGAGAGATCGTGAGAGTGTGTAGGAGGAGGATACCTTGACTCCAGGATAGACAGTTTTTGGATTGATGCACGTCTCCTGAAATCCGCCTCCACGTCGAATTCCAGGTGTTGAATCAGACCATGCACATCATCTTGCCCATTGAGAGACGCGATGTCCACATGGGAATCGATAGAATTATTGTTGACTATGTTCTGGATGTTGGTCAACTCGGAGCAGTGATCAGCATTCTGTAGTAGTGGACGGCATTTGCGCAGGGCGGCATGCGTAAGCGGTTGTGAGGTAAGTCTGACAAGTATAAGAGATAGCAGAAAGCTAAAGTGATCCTTCTGGTTTGGATAGTATGAGCCCAGTCTCGGTGAATAAGAAAGACGATTCTGAACAACGGTGAACTCCCAGCATTCTGCATCGGTAGTATTTCTGAACGTCGTCAAATTCGTCCGGGGATTTCCTGGCGGCATCAATGACATTTCATATGCAGGATGAGATGGGAACTGAACCCTTGACTGGGAATTTGGAAAGCCAGGGATCGACCCATCTGAGATGTCACCACGCTAACACTTGTTCCCTTCTTGGCATGTTTTTGGCAATGAGCAGTTGAAAGGTTTCTATGTAGACTCTTTTAGGGAAAAGAATGCCAACACAGTTAAAATATTGGTGGACATGATTACGTGAATTGGTCAAAGTTTCAGCCCTCATGAGGAGAGGTCATCGTCTGTCCGTCCAAGGCGAGAAAGGAGGAATATCACATCAAACAAAACTAAGACGGATACACCTTGTAGCATTCGGGCCAGCCAACTCGAATCCCAGCCGTTTCATCAAAAAAAGTAGGCCAAATGGCTCAGGTAGATTCACGAACATACGAGTGTTGTGGTGATAAACAAGGATCTCGTTAAGGTTTGAAGGTCGACAGTCGGGACTCGGGAGGGAGGCGCCCGTCGCTGACAACGATTCCTCATGTTACAATGGTAGGTCACAGTATGATGGAACGTGAGTTATCGTATGCATACAACTTACAGCGGAGCAGTGAGTTATGAATATGAGACATAAAGCTGTTGTTCTAGCATTTATTGTTGTGTGAGACATTGGGGAGAGGCAGAGTTCGAAGAGAGTGTAGTATCGTGTATGATAGAACCCTGTAAGGATAACTGTGGTTGAGAGGACCATGCAGTATCAAAGGAATCGCAGCCATACGCGAAGTGGAGCAACCGGTAGTAAGCTGGTATTATGATTTGTAACTTGTGATGTCGTCGCCACGACCCATTCGTGACCGTGGCGAAAGTATTAGGTGGAAAGGGCTACCATCGTCGGTACTGGTACACGACCAGGCTTAGTACAGGCGAACGGAAGTACTGATGGTAGTAATAGGACTCTGTCGACGGGTTTCGTCGGCGTATAGTGGAAGAGGTGGTGAAAGTGATGACACCGTCGTATCAGGCAATCGTCGTTACTGGTACAGAACCAGGCTCTCTGGTAACTCAGTCCAGCCGATCCGAAGCACTGTTCAACGAGAGGCGTACGTCACAACATTATCTGTCGGGCACAACGTGCGTTGTCGAGGCTGCTAGCCGTCGAATTCATCGTGAGTATTATTTTGGTCGCTGTCGGTCGTGGGAATTTGTCGAGACGATGGTGGTTTTAACCATGACTACAAACGACCACTCGATCGCCTGCTTTGTTCTGAACCATATCCGCTCCGTTTTGGTAACCCCAAAGGAAATGTCTCGTGCTGGCCACGATGCCACTGCAGCGCCACATTTGCCAGCGTATAAATACGACTACACCTTTTGTTCAGCTCCTCTTTCTCCTCACCCCATCTCCCCTCGCATCTCATAGAGCCCAATACTCTTCCCCGCCTACTGTATTCCCTTTCTACTCCTCGTCAACTCGAACCGTTAATAAGATGACCTCCCACTCGAACCGACTTCACGCTTCCGTTCCCGCGCTTTGGGGGTCGCACCGTTTTCTTTCTGCTAGTGGAGCACAGGAATGTGGAATATGAACCTAGTACGTCCCACCCGTTCATAGATGCAAGAATTTCGTTTGCTAAATTAACAAGGCTCTCAAGACTATCTCGGTCTTGAGCCCTTTGGTTGGACGCCTATAGTAATGGTGGAGATTTGCAACCCTGGAGTCCACCAATCGCGTCTTCAATATCTGTCTACTCTCCTTGTCCCTGCGGCGTCCCAACAAGCTCTGTCACAGACATCCAAGCCATCACAATTCCACCCTTTCAACTCAAACAAGCCTTCTCCGCCCAAACGAGGACCGACGCCATCCAGGGCTCGACTGAAGCCATGTTCAATCATAAAGCCGTCAAGTGGGGAGAAATTCGCACATTCCTACCTGAAGAATGATCTTCGGTGATCCTAACAGATATACCCGGCGTAACCTCTCAGTATACAATAATACGCTGTTGCAGACTGAGCGGTCGGATTTTCGCAGGCTCTTCCCTGGATATACCAAACCTTCCGTCCGACTCTCACCTATTAGCACATTCAAACATTACACTGCTGTCCTCAACGATATGACTACTCCCCTTCTTGGCGATATTCTTTATCAAGCTCTGACCAACGACGGTGATGGCATCCTACCACTAGGACTGCATGAAAAAGGGCTTGTGAGGGGTACCCTTGTGAATGGGGGTGCAATAGTCTAAGGGCGATTATTTGTTTGGGGGATCCTCGCTGATCTATTCTCCCTTCTAGGCCGCTGATGACTAGATTGTGAGTCAGGGTCCTGTGATTGCAGCTGTGTCTGGGACTTGAGCTCCATGCTTTTGCTGTTGTGGGCTGGATACGCCGCTTTGATCCTGGTGTCATCAGACGCCGGTTCAATGATACGCGTGAAGAAAGCTACGGTGCGATGTGCAACCATCAACGCTCAGCCATGCTAAAGAATCAGTTCTCCTCTTTTACCAGCTCATCATTATGGAGGAATGCCATCCATTGTGATGACAGTCAAACATGTGAAAGCAGGATATGTTATCGAAAACGGCGTACCAAGGTGGTCCTGGCACATACCGTCGGCTGGTAGATTGGTCCCGAAACCCTTTCGAGGACTCATTTCGCCAGGGACTTTGGTTTCAAAAGAAATCTGCGGTTCTACCTCTCCCTCGGCTGACGCCCGCGATCCTGTTCTAGCATTCCGGGCCGGCCACTAATACCCGGAATCCTTACGGCACGAACCATGTGACACGCAGCAATCACGTTTTTCCTCAACCTTCCCGTCCTCGCAATGAATTTTCGTCGACCTCTTCCACAGGCGAGAGTTCTCACTAAATGAGTGGCCGAGCAAGTGGCATGTCATTTTCTCCCTCTTTATTTGACAACTGTCGTCTGGCTTGGTTGGAAACTTTACGGATCTCATGTTCGTTTTCTCTCCGACTGTAAGCCCTAAACCTAGGGCTTACGCTTGTAGATCGGACAAATTACCAATTGGGTCATCATGCATCATATTCGGATGCCACCTATTGTCCGCTTTAGGGACCAGCTGCGACTTTCCAAGGTCCGCTGGGATTGTTCGTAAGCTCAAGCTGCGAACAATACAGGGTGGACCGACAATGGTTAGGTTGTAAGTCGCGCTCATCCATCCAACTTCATCCCATATGTTATTTTCTTCTTTTCTCAAATCTTCTTCCTGTTTCCGCTCACTTCCTTCAAGCCGCGCAAAGTTCTGCCCAGGGAGTACGGGCGGGGGTCAAAACGAAATTGATCCAGTAACTCAGAGGATGGGTTTTTGGATCGTTCACGGGGGTTTCATTGTTTTGGAATTTCCTATTGTACGACTAAACTGTTCATCAAAGGATTTCCTTTACAGACCAACGTCTCCCACGTGACCAAGGCATTGCCTGAATAGGAAGAGAGCCTTCCGCATTGGGAACTCCGGCCTGGACACTCTCAAGATGACTTTTCGCTCAGTTTCAACCCCTCCCCCCTTGGTTTTTGTACGATTATCTGGATTGTGAATCACTCAATCTGTTCAGACAGGGGTGGAAGAATAGAGCACATCTTGCGTCCCGGTAGGTGGATGAATTGTGATACCTTTTATGGATGAACCCGTTCAGCTTGGACAAGCCTTTTGTTGCTCGAATGGCGTTCTGGTCGAATGTGAGGCTGCTCAAGCAGACAATGAACGAAAGGAAGAAAACGAAATGCCACACACAAGACATTCTCCTCTCTTGAACGTCCAACCCCCCACTCCCCAGAAAATGTCGTACTCAAACCCACTCCACTGTTATGTATCCTCTTCACAACTCTCTCCCTACTCTTCCCTCGGTGCCGGGACAATTGCTTATAACGAAAAGGGCACCCGCAACCCTACCTTTCGACATAAACTTCCACAGAGCCTTCACGCGCCCTCAGGAAGATTGGGAAAAATATCCTCGAGGGCTCCCCTAAGCGCTCCAATCTGTTTCGATTTTATCACACAGCCCAGGCAAGGAATACCACTCAAAGAGTTGAGTGTAATCGGTACAGCTGGGCTACAACAGATGATGGAAGGTGCTAATGACCCCGTTCCAACGGGTGGCGAGAAGAAGATCATTTTTCATATTTGCGTCAGTATCTGTTTCGCGCGAAAATTAAAGGATTCGCTTTTGCTAACGTTCAACTGCTTCAACTAGTGGCCGGGGTATGAACACGTCGAGTGGCAGAGAAGTGTTGAAGTCGTCACGCCACGCGGTCACATGACTAGGTCACAGTTGGCGGGGGTGATTGCTCGCAGTTTCGCAATCTACATTGAGGTATGCTCCCTGTTGATTTCTCTCCTCCCTCTCCCAGAGACCCTTGACTGATTTCCTATTCACCACAGAAAACCCAGTATGAAGCCACGAGAGACATAAACTGGCGTCTCGGCCCCGATGGCATCAGATACGAGCATCTCATCTTGCTCTCGTTGAACAACATCTACGAGAACGCGTGGCAAGCGGAAGTAGCGATTGAATTCCGTTAGGCGGGGATTTTGCTTCAAACTTAGAGGTTGCTTTCGATAGAATCAAGGGTTGGTTTTTATTGGTTTCGCAGCAGCTATCGGTGTATTTTTAGGCCTACAGCCATAGATTGCTTCTTTTTTCCTTTAACTACATACAAACCTCTACTTTAATTGTGTGTATTGCCAGAACTGCTAGTGGGTGGTAATACACACAATTAAAGTAGAGGTTTGTCCCTCTCCGAGAATTCCCAATGTACTTTACCCGGCCTGTTGGCTTCATATCTGTCTGCCAAAAAGTCACCACGGCTCTAATGTAATTGATTCGAGATGAGACAAAGGGAGAAGACAGAATACCCTCGGGTGAAATGCAACTGGATGTGAAGAGGGCCATCCTCAGATCCTATCCGACCTTTGCTCTATTCCATTCAAGGGCTTGGTACTTCAGGAGCGCCTGCTTTTGCACCTTCAGAGTCAACACTCCCTGTATGAACGAAAACCATGGACACGAGCGGTCCAACAATGTCAACCGCTTTTGGCTGATATCGATGCCACAAACGTCCACATTTCCCTTCGCCTGCCTTGCCTTGAATGTGGTTGGCTCCATACTTGTAAAACATAAAGTCACGACGACTCTAACTCTGCGATCGACATTCTATTTGGGCTGAACCGTAGGTTTAGCTACTTCGGGCGAATGGTTGCACTTTCACAATAAGAACAAACAAGGAAACCGGACCGCCTACCTGACCCCGTGAATCTATTCAATAAGAGCAAACAAAGAAACCGCCCCGGCACGGTCCGCATACGGACTCCTTTCCGCCGCGAACAGTCTCGGAAACACCGGGCTGCAAGCAACCGGCGTTCCGCCGGGCGACAAGCCTGCCATTGGCTTCTCTTCTTCGACCACGCAGCTGCCACTTGAGAAATGCTAGATCAATTTCTTGTCACCCAACTTCTTGGCTGACTCCTTGAGTAGTCTTTTGAACTGCAATAATTCCCCTCTTTTATCAGGTTCTCAATTTCTTACTGGCCTTAACAATGATCTGGCCAGATATTATGGTCCAGGGCAAAGACTCAAGTGGCACATTCAAATGTCCAATCCTCAAAATAAAGGGACTGCAGTTTGTGACTTGCATTCATTTATACAAGAAGTTCATGAGTCAGATAACCAGACAGCTTTAATGTACCTTTGTCCAGTGAGCTCGTTCAAAGAGGAGCCTGAGATATACTCAATAGATGTATGTTTTGGATTTGTGACTGGCTGGCACCAGACTTGAATGAAACTCAAGGGGGGATGCACAGAGAAAGACTTCTGTCCAACATGAATAGAAGATAGAGTATTTCAGTACCTGCCATTCTGTCAGTTGAAACTGATGAGGGCAGAAAGAACTGAAGCATCACACCTACAAAACACAAAACTAATCATCAATTCAAAATCATCTTTCAGAGATTACTTAGATAGTGTTATCTTCAGGTGCCTATTGTTGGTATGAAAAAGATGATGGTTTGAACAGTTTGACCCTCAATGTGAATGTAGGGCCACAGACAGTAAAAATTGCCATGTAAAAGAGGATCATCTCAAGACTCCACTGCAGGAGCTAGAGGCAGCAGCTATCTCTGAAAGAGAAGGGACTTTTGTTCTTTTGAAAGAGTTAATGTCCTGAAGAAGGAACAATGGTGAGGATGTTGGATAGGATTTCAAGTTGTACACTCACAGACATGTTGATACATATGGTCAATATTTACTGTAAGAAACTCTCCCTACATTTATCTCACTATAGGCACCTCACAATAGTGACATTTCTATGGAGGCCAGACTCTGAGTAACTGAGATAGCTATACAGTAGTGGTCTGAGGATGCTATCTGCACAAAATCTTTTTAGGTTGTGAATTGTCTTCTGAGTTTATGCATTATCATAAACTTTCAATTGGCATTAGGTACCCAAAGATAATTGGTTTGTAATGGAAAGAAGTATTGTTCTTAAATAGTGTTTGTCATAGTAAAAATGGCATCTGTCAACTCCCAGTTCAAGGACATGACTTTGCTCTGTACTAACCTCTCACCTCAAAAGCAAGTCTATTTATCTTTCTGCCAAGCACAAGGCTTAGACAGCTAAAAAAACCAACAACATGATCTGTCAAGTTCTCTGGCAGCATACCACTCCTTTTCAGCCAACCTATTTGGATGCTTGTAAATGGTGATACAACTGTCCATGTTGAACACTTCCTTACTATATCAGGTGAATGTTTCCAAGTTCACAACTTGTTTGGTTTGGTAGTGAATAATATGGTATAGCTTCCTTCAACTCTTATTTCGCTTGGTGTTGTTTCTGGTTTCTACATGAGGAACAGTTAATTGCACAAATTGGCAAACAGAATATGGATAGCTGCTTGGCCAAATTAGCCTAGAATTCTTCAAGCTTCCCAATGCCAGAAACTGATGGTGAAAAAGCAGCAGTAAAGTTGATAACGTATCTAGATTGTCTCAGCCCATATTCCAGGCTCTGCAGGTGATGTCCATACCATGAAACAGCAAACTCAGGGTAAGACCATGTGTGATGACTTACCCCACTTCTTTGCAACAGTCAATCCTGCAGACTCCAATAACCCGACAGCCTAGGTACTGGCTGGTAGAGATATAAATTTGTATAAGCTTTTTAATGTCTTAGAAAGTACAGAGAAAGAGCCAAGCACTAGAGCCAGAGTTTGGCAGAGAATCCTGTTGCAGGTGCAGAATTCTTACATCTGATGGTTACCAGATTTTTCAATATTGATCAAATGGATGTTTTAGGCAAAATAAGAGGCTGGCATGCTGTTGTTGAGGTACAAGTGCAAGTATCACTTCAACTACATGCTCTCATTTGGATCAGGCATACAAGTTGTCTTACTAAGGATTGTTCTTGAGATGGTGTTGTGTTGTTTGGTTCTGTTCTGCCTCTGCCCTCGAAGAGGCCTAATCCCCCGTCATCTATATGTTCGGAATGAGAACCGCAAAAGGCGCAGACAGGAGTGGCTGTGAAGATGGCCAACCCCAGATCCCGTTCGATCTTTGTCCTATTCTTACTTCCGGAGCACCCCCTTTTGGCACATTCTGAATACCGACATTCGTGAATCACACTTATTCTCTTCGCTGCCCTTTGGACAAAAACCATGGACACAAAACAGTGAAACATTCGAGTTTTCGCGATGTTGCGATTTGTCAGGCGCCGATGTACTCTACCGTGTAGGCACGTAAATAGGTGTATATCGGTCCTTCTGTGCCCTGCGGGGTCCAATAGGGGGATTTAAATTTATTCTATTCCGTCGGGGACGGTTTTTACACAAATGTACATTCTCATCCTCCAAGCTTTTTTGCGTATCATAATATATAGCCCACAGTTCTTTGAATTTTGAATAATGAGCGGCGCAGAGCCTAATCCCCGAACGTGAACATATTGAATCCGCCGGCGAGCTCAATGGCCGCAACTTTCTGATATTTCGAACGGGCAGAATCCAGAATAGGATTCATACCACGGCTAGTTTTGACCGTTGAAACACCAAGTTTTAACCGATTGCATCGGACTAAGGAGGTTTCCTCGTGCAACTTCAATCCCTAAACACGGGCGAAGCGGATCAACAGCATGATTAATAAGATGGGACATCATGAGGGAAATTAATAATCTGTGCGATCCTGCAGTCAGGGTGCGAAAGAATATGGGCATCAGCAGTGGCCGGAGAGAATATTGCTCTTGGAACGACTAGTTACACTGGACAAGGGTGGTTGTGCTCAATCTTCAAATAAAACATAAACATATGGGGAGGACGGCAATGGCCTTGAAAACTTTCCTACGGGCGGCGTTTTCCCACTATGATACCGTATTTTGAGCGGGTAATTTATAACATAATATGTTTGAGTTGTGGTGTGTGCTCCCGATACCACCCCTATAACCCACGGTGCAGTGCTTGGGATATTTAAAGCAAAAGCTACCTCTCTGTATCATCCCACCGCTCTACAACTTCCTTCGAGCTATCAATTGATAACCATGCTTTTCTCTCGCACTGTCTTTGGTCTCCTCATCGTCTCATTGAGCCACATTGCTCTGGTACGAACTAATCCGCTATCTTACCGAACCTTTCCAACTCACAATTCTATTGTTCCTCTAGGCCGCTCCAGGACAGCTCTTGGTGAGAGCTAAATTCATAAAGAATTCGTCTCGTAGTACTCATCACTGATTGCACCGCTCCGCTTCGTTGGAAAAGACTCGTCAAGATGAAGTAAGTATTTCCCCTTTGTTTCTCAGTCTGCTCATTATTTACACCTTTCTCCAGTGCAGACAATATGGCTGGACCTGCGACGCTAAATATACTTGCTGTGAAGGGTGGACGTGTACCGGCGTGCCAGCCAAGGGAGGCATAGTCTATGAATGCCTGTAGTATGTATGCTTTCTTTAGTTCTGACCAACACTGAATCTGTTTCGGTTGCTATCGCTGAATGGCAACAGGTAGAATCACCATGTCGTAGAAGTACTTGCGGATAAGGGATTTATGTATATGGATTAGTTGGTGAGAGTCGGAAGGTGCGAGTGCGGATCCTATGATGTCGTCTACGTTGTATGACTTTAAAGTTCAATTTCGAGCAGTGTTGAAAAATTGGAATAGACCCATCGTTCTTGGAACTGTTACAATTCACCATGTTATTCGTTGAACACTGCTGTTGTTCATATTACTGGGAGTATAGTGGGTGACTTTCACAGTGTTTACGCTCATAAATCATGTTCTAAGTCATTCAGAGACTTGCGAGATACAGGAGAGGTCTGTTTTTTATTATCATTCTTGACATTAGCTAATGACCCCGTCAGAGTAAAGAATGAGGGCCAAACATTTATCTTGAGGTTCAGAGTTCAGTACTTATCTCCAAGAAGTTTTCTGAACATACTGCAGGTAAGAGGTGTAGTTCATTGTTGTTGTGACAGCATTGAAGGCAAATTACCCAAGTGAAAACCTCAGTATAAATAGTTGTTAGTTCGAAGGGAGCTATGGGAATATACCATATATAAAAAACATTGCCTATGGATGGGTTATTCAACGTTTTTGACAGGATTACTTACAGAGAATGTAACATTGATTATGTTCACAGCAGTAAGCACCAAGGCCTTTTCAACACCGTTTGTAGAAGCCGTTCACAGAAACTTTCAAGATGTTAGCAAACAGAAGTATCCAGTATTGATATACCTCAAACCATTGTTATTGATCAGGTCATAAGATTGGGGTTGCTCTACAGCTATATGGAGACAAGATGTCAATATTGGTTAATATGGCGGTGGTCCGTTAGTTCTGTTAAATGATCCCAAATCCCGCAAACATTTATGCCAAGACATCAACTGTATGTACATATATGGTATGGTTATGCCATGGTTATAGAGCTGATCCCCCCCCCCCCCCCTATAGTGCAAGAGATTTGTGGCGCGATTACATAGTGCTAACCGTCAACAAACCCCATGCCGCATTCCCATATTAGAGCACGCGGGATAACAATCCCCATACTATACAAGGAAGTTTTGGCTTGGTTATGTTTATACCTGTGTAAGCTCTATAAGGTACAGTGAGGGGTCCTGGTAGAGTCTCCCGAGTCATCAAACTTACTTTTTCTTTCCTCAGCAACAGTACTATGCTCACCTGTCTTGTTTTCAATCATTCTGGCATGATAAACAACAACGTCTACCGCGGTTGAGCCAGTCTTTTCAGCAAGCCGATAACTTTTGAGCTTTACACGCAATCAGCTCAATGATTTGTCTGTTCGTCGGTTCTTGTGCTTGGGATTGGATCATGGAGGGAAAGATATGGTTCATATGCCGGACATCGAAGCTAACCAAAAGCGGGGGTGCGGCATCTGACGATGGGTTGTGGAATAGTCTTAGTACTTTTAGTTGCCTTTTTTAATCGAACATCTTGATGATGTACCGGAGATACCGGAACATCCAGCATCGCGGTCCCCAACAATCGTCGTGGTACTTGATGGGTCGGTATCGACCCATACCCGGAAAGGGTTAGGGTGTCGGTGGGAAGGGTATGGTACATAACATTTGTGGCACCCCGGTATACCCGCAAACTTGGATTAGGCCTTTTCGGATTATTACTTGGCTAGGCGACACGTAGTAAGTACCTAAACTCGTTACATTCGGGCCTCAGTTTCTGGCGTTGGCTGTGAGATCATTTACGGTAAAGACTATCCCCCGTTGCGTCCCAGACAATTTTTTGTGCAGCTGCGACCGCCGTTTCTTGCGATCTAAGCCCCCACCGTTGAGCGGGATACATAAACCGATTCTTCTAACTCCTACACCCTGCTTTTTTTCTCACAGCTGCCTTGGTCTCTTGTTCGTCTCGCTTCACGTCTTTTCTCGTAAGTGGCAACTTATCAATTCAACTCATGTTCGTGACTCATCCGTCCATTCAGGGGGATTTGAAGTGTGGGTTGCCTATTACGGTGCAGTCCAGCCTGAGATGGGGCGAGACGGCTCTGTGGCTATGACCGAAGAGCCAGCGGTTGTTCAAACTCCTCGAGGAACCCCTGCTCAAGCGCAGACTCCTGGTCATAATGAGAGTCAAACTGAGCATCAGGATAGCGAGCACAACAAGCACTGATATGGGTTGGACCATGACCTATCTGTAATCTTATCATAGTCTTCCAAAGTCGAATTTCAATCCAAAACCTTCATCGAGCCTGCCAGAGATTCTCACCAGGTTAGAAGTCATCGATTCATCGTGCATCTTGTTTTCTTCTTATTTTGGAAATGTCACAGCCCAGCGGCCGTGGGAAAGATCATGTGTTTCGCAGGGTGGGATTCCTTACGTCATGATGCGCCCTTGAACCTGAGCCACGATGTGAGTTCCTCCATTCCAAGTACTAGCCCTCGAACGACTAACCAGTTCCCTGTAGACTCTCTTTGAGCCTATGGCTAACCTCCAGGTAACCTCTCTCGCTTTACCTCCTCCCTTGAAAAGCTGAACTCGATTTCCCCAGCTTCTTATCAACGCTGCCATGCGGGATTCCAACCACGACTTATCCATTAAACGTCTTGGAGACAGAGCTCAAGAATCTGCCTCTATTGAGACCCTTCAAAAAATTCTCCCTGTCTTTCTCTATCGCTTGAGCGGAGCTTCAGCACCCCCGATGAACTCGGATCTGTCGGATATTCTTACAAACGATCAGGTTTACACAGCATATCTCTCCCTAGACGCTCTCTCCAGAGCAG
The DNA here is from genome assembly GCA_014904975.1 of Marasmius fiardii PR-910. NCBI lineage: Eukaryota > Fungi > Basidiomycota > Agaricomycetes > Agaricales > Marasmiaceae > Marasmius > Marasmius fiardii. The sequence goes on from MU127851.1 coordinate 100,476, forward strand.
TTTCCGCAAACCAGGAATCTCTCGAGGACACAGCAATACATACCCGGATCTGCTCTAAATGGCCCCTTATTTGGGGCTGGCTCTCGTTCTTCGTCTTTCAAATCATCAGCCGGAACGGAAGACCTACTCAGAGCTCAACTGAGGATTTGGTTGCTAGGAATTCCCTCTTTTACGACTTGGAATACACATCCTCATCTCTCCTGTCTTCACTCCTCCTTGTTTCTGAAATCAGTAAGGAGATGTTGAAAACGAAGGGATTGGTTCGTCTCGTCACTGATTTTCGGTTGGTCGATAGAAAGCTTCGTAAAGGAACATTACACCACCTCAATGCCTTTTTTCTGACTCTACAACGTCCTCAGCATGACTGGTCAATGTGGCAACAGGAGTGCCTGGCCGTTTTGGACGTCAGACCGAAGGAAACTGCTTCCGCCCTTTTAGGCGCTATCATGCGAGCGGTGGCGGTCATCTCTCCGACTCGAAAGGAAGATGGCGACAAGCACCCCGACGACGTCGGTTATGATAAGACAAGTTTATCAAGCAACTTGCTGATGACCCTTCACTTCTCTACGCTTTCCTCCAAACTCAACATGGAGTTTACAAAGAGCGGATCTGTCAAGTGGATGGCTTGTCTTTTCCGTCGGCTTGTCAAGACTCCCGTTCCTATCCCCGACTTGTGCTCTTCCCAGGACTTCAACTCCATCCATGGTTCTTTCGAAACAGTCGTTGGTTTCATGAAAGGAACCCTTTCATACCTCATCACCTGTATCAAATTTCACGGGTACATTTCCGTCGTTCAAGCGCTCCAAAACCGAATCTTGGAGTCCATCGTGTCCGCTCGTTCATGGATCGTCGAGGACGAGCAGCGGCCATTGACTGTGTCTGGGGATCAACACCTCTCCAATCAATCCGTGGAGCTTCTCCAACTTATTGCAGGATATACATCGTACCTACCCGTGCTTAAAGTGTTGGAAACGAGGCTTCCAAGAGCGGAGAAGATTGGGATGATTAAGCGAAATTTCCGCTCTCTGTTCACGAATTCGGAGGACGAGGAAATTGAGATCGTATCCGAACTTGAAGAAGCTTGGGGAGTCCTTGCTTCGATAACCAAGTTGAGATTGGAAGATCGGAGACGTTGGAACCGGGTCGGTTTTAATCTGTGCGAAAACAGAGAGGTGAGTCCTTTTTTTTCGTGGGTTTCTTGCGTTTTCTCGTGGGTTACGCTGATCACTTTTCGGTATTTTTTTTTTTCTTTGGTAGTGCCCAGAGTCTCGTGAAGGCTACTTTCGACGAATGCTTAGATGCACGGGATGTGGAATTAGCATTTATTGCTCTACGGCTTGTCAACGGATTATGTGGAAATCGGGACATAGGGAAACGTGTCATCAGATACAAGAGAACTTTCAGGGTAGGTACAGTATTCCTTCCCCCTCTAATTGCTCACCAATGATAGAATTCAAATCAGCTTTGGATCTAGACGCACGGCAAGAGTCATTTTGTGTATTTCAGATGAAGGCTGACGTCGAAAAATACCGACGGATTCCTTCAGAGCAGAATCACCTTTTTTTCGATTTTAATGACGGCCGTCGACCCTGGAACTTGGAACCCAATCCACGGACGTTCCCAAACGGAAATGATCAAGACGTGCTGAGAATCGACTATCGCAGTGTGCCTATCAAACTCTCATGCTCAACGGTTGATCAGTGTCGCTTAGAGGAAGACGCTGCGACTGTTCACCAAAGAAATGGACATTCGAGCGGTACTTGGAGTAAGTTGCCGCTTGCGACTTCAAACAAAGACTGTTGGGATTATTGGGATCAGTGGTTGATGCGCAGACCGCGACCCACTGTAGATGGTGACCCATCCTTAGCCCGAGAAGCTGATGGTGAAGATCCAGACCAAAGACGCAAGCGATTGCATCATTGGGCTGATGAGAACGGGACGTTAATGTATGCGATATTCCCGCATGGTCAATCGAAGAAGTTCACTTTCGTGGAGTTTCTTCCTTTTGATACCGAGGTGGCACAGGAAGAACTGGAGCTCAGTGATTGATTAACCGCCTCGCAGGTCGTTGGTGGAGTCTTCTTTCCGTTTCCCTTTTTCTCGTGAGTCTTCGTTTCGTACCTCTCTCCGCCGTGAAGTCGAAGGGGCTGGATATAGATGCTCACGCGACGAGAGGAAATTTACCCAACGAATCACCCGAGTCGTATTTTGGATCAAATGACTGCGGAACTGCGGGAACTTTTTGGGCTGCTATATTTACCTATTCCCATATGGCGATCTAATCTCCACTTCTTGGTCAAAAGATGCATCATCAGTGACAATACAGTTCGGAGTTCTACTCCCCGCCTCTTGACTCTATTCTGGCCACCCTGTTTCATAGGGCTCGTCATATTCAATTCCACCCCTTGCGTGATTTGGGCGGTGAAACTGCGCAGGGGCATTGCCATGGCTCCAAGGGTGCTTCTGTTTTACTTTATATTCCACCGCGCTGAGAGATGGAAAGTTCCCTCGACCTTTGAATCTTACCTTCCCCATATCCATCTTACGAATTTTCGACTTCACTTTTTCCAAGAATGACCAGACTAAATCTCCTCACTACCGCTGCTATCTCACTCACTCTCTTCCTCGGTGTCGCCAATGCTCAAGACACCTCTTCAACCCTCACTACCACCACCACCGACACCGGCACTGGCACTGGCACTGACACCGGTACCACATCTTCCGTGACGACTATCGGAGATTCAACTTCTTCTGGTGGTATGTTTTTTTTTTTTTGTTCACATACATCCAAGTTGCTGATCTCCCAAAAATCACGAAATACAGTGACCATCACCACAGTAGTGACAGGCACAGATGGAAGCACTTCAACAGTTACCACAATAGCAGGAACAACAGATACCGGAGCTTCAACCTCAACGACAGTGACCGGTCCAGGTTCTACAGCGACCGATACAACAGGAACGGGAACGGGAACGGGCGGTGGTACTGTGACTAGTGGTGGGACGACCGGGACGGGCGGTACTGTTGGTGGAACCACGGGAGGAACGAGCGCTGGTGGAGCTCAGACCACTTCTGGAGCGGGCTCGACCAACACGAACGGAGCGATGTCGGTGTCGATGAATGTGCCTATTGTGGGGATGGTTGAGGGTGTTTATAGAGCTGCTGGGGTTGTTGCTGTCGCGCTCGTTGGTGGTGGGTTGGTTGCGTTGTAGGAAGGAGGCAGAGGCAGGAGCGGGGTCTGGAATTGTTGTCAGGCTGTCATGAAGAGTTGTGGGGGGGATGAGGAGATGGGGTGGATGGTTTTGTGGACTTGTAACTGAACATATTTTTTTACAATTTATAAATATTTTTTTTCAGTCGAGTTTCGGGGTGTTTCAGCTCATGCGTTACTAGCATCCTCGAGGTCAGAGATATCGAAAGAAGTTGATTTTGGGCCGGTGGAGACGAAGGGCCTGTTATCAGCAGGCTGAGGCGAGATGGGCGCACTTTGCTCGCGTGACTTGGCGATTTAATGAAAACGTTCCTTGAGCACCCATAAGTAGTTACGTATGTAAGTGGCTCATCGAACTTGTGAGCTCCTCCTCTGCCTTCATTCCATGAACCCGCCCAAATTCATTTTATAGCGTCCATGTTAAGGACTTTTGGGCACCAATCCAGTAATTGGGGCAAAAAAGCTCTGTTTTTGTGCTTGTGCGCCTTTTCAGCCAGTATGCCTATTTGATAGGCTATGTCCGTTCATAACATAGGCACGCAAAAAAGTCGACGTCAGTGCATTGTCAACGACTTTCAAGTGCTCAATTGGTCTTGTGACAGGCATATATGACGAGATTCTGCAAATCATGTATACATGGAGTTGTCACCGTGAGGGCCGGTGACGGGCCTAGTGCTCAATTATAGTTGTGAGTTCCTTTCTCTATGCCTAACATCCAGTGAAAATTGCAGAGACTAGAAAAAGGCAAAAAGTCCCATAAGTCCATATTCTCTTTACCCAATTGCCGATGGCGGCCAAACTCGAGTCAAAGAGGGGAGAGACAAGTTGTTAGAGCCCATTCGCATGGGGAACTTTGCTTTGATCTTCACCTTGTAGCCATCTTCAGCGGCAGTTACCCTTCTGTGGTCCTTAATGTCCCTACAATTTTCAGTAGATGCTACACTGTGAAGCCCAGATAGGTTGATGACCAACCTATTTCGTGTCAAAAAACAACACCAACGTAAACTAGGTTGATTTGAGCAATTTTAGGTTGATGTTGATCAACCTATTTTCCACTGGTAGAAATAAGAGATATCTTTTCCAAATTCATAGGATGATTATTCCAGTGTTATAGGTTGATTCCTCCTGTAGGTTGACAATAAGTAGCCATAGGTTGATATATACCCCATGCATGCTAATCCTACTGTGATGTCCGGATAAGTTGATTTCTACCCGTTCTTAGGTTGAAAAATATCCTAAGAGTCGGCGCACTGCGGCACAAAAACAGCCATGCGAAACTGTACAGTTCTGGCCGGCAACTTCCGACGTCTAGAAGCGTCACTCAACAACGGTTTTTTTGCTAAGTCCTGACTCATTTTTTCCCGCCATGCATCTTCTCTCCCTTCTAAGTACGTCCCGACTCCTTTTCCCCGCTTCCTCAAAGCCTGAGTAACGAGTTTATGGTACGCTGTCCCTCTTTTTGTCTTACCCTCATTGCTCACAGCAGTGAGCAGGGCAGTATGTTAGCCTTCAAGACCGGTGCAGTGTGGGAATCGGGTTTGTATTAGCTGTCCATCGGTCAAAGGGTACCCTGGGGTATTAATAACCGGTAGGTCGTCGATGAGCCCTCCGATGTACCACTAATGTGCTTGCTACATGTGTTCCGCCCTCCCAACTAGTCCGCCTTGGAGTCGCAACTATGAAGTTTTACTAGTCTCAGAGAGTATCCGGACTCAACGGTCAACCCTACTCGCGTTCCTCATTGCTGGTGTGTGTTGTGATTCTGCCCTTTTTGCTCTCTTGGCTCATCAGAGTTGCCAGTATAAACCAAGAATCTGTCAATACCAGCCACTATCGTCCACAGCATATTTTGGAGGTTCAGTTGGAGTAGAGGATTAGGAATGGAGGTGTATACTCCATGGGTATTCTCAAGTGTACATACGATCAGCTAGAATAAAAAGAAATACAGCGTATCATTGGAGAGAGCCACCCAGTACAGTGTCTGAAAATGTTCTATATTGATTGAAAACCATCCCAGTATAGGATGAAAGCAACTGGGTTGATAGGTTGAAATTAAGCAACAAGTAGGTCAAAACAATGCACTGAACAATGCACTGAAAATCATCCTATGCATGCTCAAAATCAACCTAAAATGCACTGCAACATTTTCTTATATAAAATATTTACAGATAGGTTGAATTTACAGAAAATAGGATATTAAATAACGTATGATTAATGGTAAATACGTAGGTTGATCCACAACCTATTTAGGTTGGGATTCAGTGTAGAGTGTACTGGAATACATCATATTTTAGGTTACTAGGGGGTCTGATTTTCAACCTATCGGGGCCTCTCAGAGCTAGAGATTGAGAAGTAAACAGTAACTCACTACCATTTTTAAGCGCCTTGGGGACCTAGAACCCCAATACTATTTGCGAGTGTGGCGTTGTCGGTGTTGACAATGTCCTGACATCGACTTTTCAACTTTTTTTGCGGTGACATCTAAATTGGACATGGCCCCTGACATAAGTTATGCCTTTTCCAGCGGGAACGTGGCCATACGCGCTCCAAAGAAAACGTAAAGAAAGGGTCGAAATTCTCTTGGCCGGATTACTGATGGGTTCCGGGAATTGCGCAAAGGGGTAAAACCAGGACGAGAGTACGATTGTAGCATGTGAGACGCCGAAACGGAAGATTCATACTTACTTTTTCGCCGATCGTGTCGTTTGTTAGCCAAGGTATAACATCGATAATTTGACTTCCGCAGTTCCATTGTGCTATTTCATTTTTTTGAGGAGCTATACAACCATACGTCGGTATGTTCCATCCAGTAGGCCTTGAAATTTAGATGACCGGAAATGTCCAACGTAGCTCTGGAGGCCTGACAGGAGTCCTGCAATATGAAAATATGAACGAGAAAGCACGACTGAAAAATTCCGGTTCGTTTATGATCACTTAGGTGAAATGTGCACATGAGAACAGAAATTCCCACTCCATCGTGCGGAAGTTGATTCACCGCTAAAATAATTTCCGAAAAGCGGCTTGATAAGTCTCCTGACTTTGAATGTTGTAAAATCTTTCAATGACTCGTTGAATTATAAATGGCGGAGGTCGACTGTTTGTTTTAAACCTGGGTGATCTTGATCAGTGGAAAATTATGCTCGACGCCTGACAGAATAGACATACTATCCGAACGTCCAACCATACCGAGCAGGAGAAATGGAGCAGCTGAGCCCTGGGGAACTTGAGTCCGTCGTCTAGGGAGGTATAAACACCAAAAAGGAAGAGGCAGAGAGCCGATAGTGACTAAAAGTGACTTCGGAAAGTGGATTCTCTTCTGTTTCGCTGGATTAGAAGACAGTTCAAGTTTAAAATATCGCGTCCAAAACGTTCTGGTGACCAACGTTGTGACAGATTCGTGGGCTTCGAGGCTAACCGTTTGCCAGTGTTTTATGAGCAGTACGTAGTGCCTTTCTGCGCCATCGCAGAGAACCGGTGGTCGTGGGACTTCCATTGGTCAATCAAACACCTAACCCTAGGGCGACGTAGCATTATAATGTGACTCACCGCCAGACTGTATGATCCCTCCCAATTCGAAGGTTTATCGAGGACTGAGGGTCTTTACCTCCAGAGACTCGTTGGCGCTTCTCAGACTTCGCAACAATTGCAAAACGCAGACTTAGTATTCTCCGAGACTTCGGAGGTTTTACGTCTCCCTCATGGCTGGACTCGCAAGAAGAAGCAGTCCGGCATAGCCGACAATCTCCACAACTTCGCCCTTTGTCCGGCCCGATCGCCAATCCACAGGGTCCGCTCGTACGAGTACGAGAGCCGGGACTTTTGGAATCGATGATAAGATGCAACCTTCTTTCTTTTTTTCTTACAAGCGGTTCTGCTTCTCTCGGACGCGCACCATCGCGTCTTGACGCCTTTTCCGTGCGTTTCCTCTCCCCTCACGGCCTATTTTTCTCCCAAGGGGCTGGGTATAAATGCAAGTCTCCTGAATCTTTCATGAGCGCCACCACTCTAGTGCTCTTTTCTCACCAGAAAACAGAAGTGACACCCCCCGATCCCACAAAATACGATGACAAACGAACACAGTCCTTCCGCTTTTCGCAAGCTATACCGGACAAAGGTGGTTTTTGAAACTTGTAGTGAGTAAAATCAGGCTCGTTTTCGACTTTTTTCATGTATGGATTGAATTTCGCGTAGGTGTGTCTCCTGTCGAGAATCATATGATCAAGAGCTGTTATTTCATCGAAAGAGATGGTGCATCGCTTTTCTTTTACTCCTCTCATATCCAAGTTTGATTGACCGGTTAAATTACTCAGGTCCTACTCCGGAATCAGGCTATACACGGGTCATCGATCGACGACAGAATCGTAAACGGCATACAGAAAAGTAGAAAAAAGCCGTATGCAAATCTCTTGGTGTCACGCCCTGGTTATAGCTGATATTTACTTTGTACTACCAGACCTCACGGTAGCAGACCCATATCATCATGCATATCACGGATTTCATTCTCATCCTCTATGTATACCCCGGCCATCATCATCATATCAGGAGGTTTCTCCGCCCGCCCGCACGCATCCATATTTATTGCTTTCTTGGTTTTTTGCTGTTGGAGCTGTATGCATCGACGTTGGATTCAATCCTAGTTTTTTTTTTTTTTCACTGATTGTTCGGGACTGGTGTTCAACTCCGAGTTCCACGTGTGAAGAAGATCCGTGAAATGACAATCTATAGCTACTAGTGGAGACTATTTTACGTGAGTAACCCGATTGGTAGCAATAAAGCTATACACGCTTCGTCCTTCGAGAATAAGCCTTTGTTCAACGGGAATACTAAATCCAGCCTTTATCTCGTGAACTTTATTGATTTACCATAACATGTCGACTGTTTTGGTTTGGCTGGGAGCCTCCAGCGACGTTAAAACCTGGCCCAAGTGGTTGGAGATCCGATCAGTAATATCAATCCAAAATACCATGGCTTGGGTGTGGTTTGCCTACTGGCGTTGATCCCAAACTCGCACTCGACTTCAAGAGGGGGGTAACTAACATAAATTGCGGTAAACGTCAGATCAGAAAAAAAAAAAGTTGATCGGATCGTGATCCAGTCCCACGACTGAGGAGACATACATAACTAACAACGAAGATTTTCACTGGCAAGGGTAAATCCTTTCCCGTATTCCTCAATAACAGTCGTCACCGAAGCGCACTCAAGATCTCCGTCAACTGGCGCAGAGAAAAGGAAATCCATTCAATTCAACGGATGAATCACGAGGAATGACACTTTTTTTTAGATTACTACGGAAATAGCGTTTGGACATGTGGGTATGTGCGGTGGCTGAAATGCCTGGCCAAAGATTATCGTTTCTTGAGCGTATTGTTTAAACGATGTTGACAAAGATAACGTCGTAGAAGGTTGAAGGTACTTCAGATGCCTAAAACAACAGAAATTCACATCCCACCTCTGGTTCAGCAACAAAACCACTCACCCCAATCAAACTAAACTGCGTCAACGAGAGCTGCGCCGGACCTTTCGCGATGTCCTCCGGAAGATGACCAGTAAAGTTCTGATGAGGTGGGAGCGAGGGGGCAGCTTCATCATATTCAGGGCTGAAAGGTCCGTTGTAGAGAATCGTTCCCATTCCTCCGTCTGCTGGGGCGATGCAGGTAGCTTGCTCGCAGCTGGCAACGCCGATTACAATGCCGACTTCGATTGCGCTGGAAATGAAGTTCTAGACAAGGAGCTGTGAGAGAAGTTTGAGAGAGAAAGAAAAAGGGGAGCACTGACGGGACGGGCAATCTGGAGCACAAACTCCTGGTCGGCAGGAATGTCGGTGCCGTTCAGAGGGAAACCGAACGAGGCTCTCTGAGCGGCTGCAGAGGCGACAGCAATGAGGGTGAGGAAAGCGGGAGTGAAGAATTTCATGGTTTTAATTGAAGAGTCGAGTAGATAGGATGGGATGGAAAGAGGTAAATGGACGACTTTTATACCTTCCATTCGGACTTGTCAAAACGTTACCCCTTTGATGGTGTGTAGGGCGGACCGGAATTTTTGTGGTCAAGCGTCGGAACGTATTACAGAGGTAGCTAGGTTTGAACTGGATTGATCACCCCTCAGGCCTCGTCAATCGATGCGAGGCCTCAATAATTCAATATTCAATCTTGATCTTTCAGGTCAGAAGTACGACGATGTACAGATTTTGCTCCTCTCATATCAGCTCGACTCCGACAATCATCAACAAGGGTTTGTCGGTCTGTGCTGACTATCGCACTCTTCGTCCGCTCAGTGTAGCGATGTGTGTGGCTACTTATATTATCTGCTGAATAGGTTATAAGATCCTGCGAGCACTCGAGATCGGTATCCAAGAGCTATATACTCCTATACGTGTAGGTCGTTGAGATAAACCTTGATTGAGTCCAGTTTGGCATGCTCTATGACTTTCTGGTCCTCGTCCTTGGAAATGGAATTAACCAAGGTGTTAGACGCTTCTTGTCAGAACGTGAGAGCTTGATGTGAACCTCGGTCGGAATAGTACTAATCGCGACCCAACCTAACCCCTGGTTTTGAAATGATAGTCCTTCAGACAGGACTAGGCAATGGGGGTCTCAGGAGTATATTCGATCGAGTGATCGTCTATGTGTGAATGGAATGGAATTCGCCCTTTCTGTCTCGTTAAACCTCTGATGATAGGATCATGAACTATAAAAATGAAGTGATCTACGTGTTGGATTTCTGGGTGTGAGTGATTAAATGTTGAGAATTAAAGTAGGTTTGCAATTTCACTGAATGGTAAGATTGGCATGAATTAGGGCAAACCGATGAGGAAGCCCAGTGGCTATCTACATGTTTATATACTCTACAATGTATCTAGAATATTCTACAGTAAGTGAGAATGCTGAGTAAAAAGCTTGGAGCTTGAGTCACTACAGAAAGTTCTGGAATACCAGTGAAGATACTCGCACAGGCTTGCTGCTTCCACAGCCCGAATCTCAACACTACGGTCGTTTTTCAAGCTAATCCGGCCGATGCCATCTGAATATTGAATCACCAGAGTAGTATACCAAGAATTTAATTCGTGTCTTCAGTACTTCAGTGAATCAGCCTTTCCTGTCTCTCGTTCTGAGCCAGCGCCGCCAGCCTGTCCCAGTCGGAGATGCAACATATTGATGTTTCATGAAACTCGGCGGATGTGATTGCTCGATGGAAGGTCGATTTTTCAATGGTATTAGGTGGAGCACAGTGTCTAACCGATAGGGTCTATTTGACTATCATAAACTTGCACGTATTTGGGGAATGCAGCATGATACATATTCGAGGGTACTAGCTAGCGTAAGTACAGGATGAAATGTATGAGAAGCCCGCAGGTCCGTGGAAAAAATATCCCGGCATCGGCAGAATTCCGGACAATTCCTGGACAGCTTTCAAGCCGTGCTTTCCGCTGTAACCAAACTACATAGTACATTCTTCACAGCAAGATACTAATGTAAATGTCGACTTGTCGCATAAAAGTATGGCTGGCGGCTTGTCAGCTTTCCCAATCTCTTGGTCAGTTCACCATCCATTGAAGCCTCTCGGTACTTCGGAAGTTGGGCCAGACTCCGGACATCCACAAGTCCGAAACTACGGAAGTTTAAATGTATTTTGTACGGTATTATTACTACATCAAATTACATCAAAGCATCGTCTGTATTGCTTTTCCACGGAGTCGCAGAAAGAATGACCTTGATTCGCCGGGAAGTTCTGGGCCTTCAGCTTCAGCCACCGCCAATCATCCCTAGGGCCACAGTCGCCGAAATCACTGAAACGACAACCATACTCAAGCTTGCAGAGCCTGCCGAGGGACCCGCCCCGTTCTTGTTGGGTATTATCGTTTGTGATCTAACATTGAACCCTCCATCTTGACAGCTGGCCGTGAAGGCTGTAAAATGCAAGTGAGAAAAATGATTCACATCAATGTGCCTGACAAAATGACGCCAAGCGGAGCAGGGGAAAACGCAGCACCGGCTAGTCCCGCAACTCATTCGAAATGTTTGGAAATTTGTACTCACTATCCATAAATGCTTGTGCATCAGCTACCCTCACGGTCGTATCGAAAGCAACCGTACAATCCAAACAACTCGCATAGCTGCTAACCCACTTATCGGTGCATAAACATTGGAGGGTGTCCTGCGAACAGGCCCTGCCAGCGCTTGGGGTGTCGGCACATAATTTTTGACATTGTGTAGGGGCAGGTTCGTTGGGATCATAGGTTCCTATGCCAACAAGCTGTTTGAAAGTACCGGGTTCCGTGGCAAGGAAGGTGGTGTAGTTTACTGGCAGCCCCGGCGTGTCAGGAAGAGCATCTGTACGGATTCCATAGGGTAGAGACGTTGTTCAGAAAGTGATGGAGATTCAAGGAAGGGGGAATAACATACTGGATATGACTCCTAGAGGGGACATGCTCAGAATTCCGAATGAGATGAGGGTGAAGAGTTCAAGAAACATTTTCCGAGGGTGGAAGGACGTGATACTTGAAGATGACTGGTGATTCCAATCCCCTCTCTTTATATCCTTCCCTGCGCCCTTTTCCCGCTCAAGGCCGCCCCGACAGGTTAAACTGCCACAGGCAGTGTACAGTAACAACTCCCGTTGACACGAGAGAACATATGTGACAGATACGCTGTATATAAAGCACAAGGTGCTCGTTAATTAGACAGAGGGGAATCAGGTTTGCCAGGAGTATGACAGAGCGCATACCAATTTCTTATGTGCTAAACGAATAAGCGCTGTCACCGCGCCATTATCGATTTAATGATATTTGATGGGCGCCCATGTAACTTTGACAAGAGTTCGACGGAGAGCGGTGCCTCTTAACGACGCGACGTCTTCGATATCAAATTTTGTTCAACTCTGGATCCCGACGTCTCTTCTGATCAAATCCTGTTGCTTGTTGCAGTCAATAGGTATAAAGTCTACAAGCTCGTGGAAGAGCAAAAAAACTGCGCTGAGCATATCCAGTAAACAAAATGTCCAAACGCCGTGAAATTCGGAGTCAGACAGGGAGTTAGGAACCCGCAACTCCCGTTTACTTTAGGTAGGGTTCAGTACCACGCCACGTGGGGTTCAGGTAAGGACCAGAGCAAGGAAGATTCAGGACGTACTCATGATCACCACGAAGAGCGAAAGTCCGTTTCTCAAGTCATACCCAGTCACGGCAGGAGAGTCAGAAAAATAAATACTGAGAATCTTGCTAACGGTGTTTCAGAGTGGCTGAATTTAAAGATCGGCACTGACAGACTCAATAAAGCAGACTTTTTAGTTTTTCCGATTAGGACTCTACGGCCCAGAACTATATTCAATCTCTTTGGCACAATACAGTTCAAATTTGCAGTGAAGGAAATGCAGTCAATCTCAAGGTGTGAGAAAGGTGGGGAATCATCAGGAGATATAATACCTGTAGCGTCGAAAGGACTGCATTACAAACTTGACAAGAAGTCGGGGAACTGCAAACGACGTGAATTTAGGTGGGAGGCCAATACAGCGATGGAGTAAGAAAATAAGAGAACCCCTGAACACTGGGGCTAAGAAACGGTTTGATTTTTGGTGGGAGACTATTGCAGCGACGAAGTAAATCAAGAATCGGTGGGGGGAATTGGAAACTAGGTTGATTCAGTCGGAAAACGAGTTTAAACCACGGAGCGACAGGATCACTACACTCAAGAAAATACAATCTGACTTACAACCACCTGCAGCTGCCTACACATGCCTACACCTCCTGCCCATCTACTCATTCTGTGTGTTATAAACAGTGTAAAGGTTTCATAAAAAAAATCAGCTATGTTTTCTTCTTGAGATGCAAAAATATCAATTGGTCATTTCATAATGCAACATGAATGAAATGTTCTCTCTTCAAGATGTATTTCACTTCACTGTGTCCTTGTGGGCCAGGAGTGCATGGTATTGTGCCTTGGCTGTCACAGGAAACGTCAATGGAATGTCTTGGGGATATCCAGTTTGGTGAACTGGTTTCTCTTTTACTAATTGGGTTCACAAGAAATACTTGTGAATTTGAACAGTGCAACATGTCTAAGCCACTCCACAGAGCTCACAGTATCTTGACCAAGGACAACATCAATTACAACAACAACAACACAACAAGAACAACCAAAACAATTCAGACCACAGTGATATTCCCCCGCTTCTCAAGTTCTGTGTTCAACCTCTAGACAGGAACAAAGTTCCAAGACTGTTTGTTGTTCTGGAGATCAACCTGAACATTTGTCAGCCTCTTTCAAAAGCTTAAAGAGATTGTAAAACTGTACATTACTGCCATTGAGGGACCAATAGAGATCTCTGTTGTCACTGGTCATGATGTAGCCAGTGTAGCCTCCCTTGTTGTTTCTGGACCAAAAATATCAACTGACAGGAATAAAGCTCATCCAGGCCGACAGTCTCACCTCGCAACGTTAATGATCCATGGAGTGTCACTGGCAGAGCGAGTGACCTTAGCACCCGGAGTGGATGGTATGGCAGTATAGGCATATTCGCCGTTACTCTCCTTAGAACGAATTCGACCAACACCATCGATAAGGAACTGAGTAACAACCTCACACATCAGTTTGTGTGATCCACAGAGAATGATTCACAAACCTTTTGCTCAGCAGTGGTTGTGACATCCGCGACAGAGAACTGTTTACCGGAGGCGTTGGGGGTGACAACACCTTGGGTAACTCCCCCAGTAACGTCAATTTGGATGTTGTAGATCCCAGGAGGAAGTGTAACAGGTACGGCGGGTGCAGACATATTTGACGAGAGAGCTTTGTGGGTATTTCAAGAGTGCAGTGGTTATCGGGTTGATGTCAATAGACGTGGTTTCCGGTCGCCTTATATACATTCCAGACTGGAGTTTGCAAGTATTTTGACAACCATTGACCTTGCCAAAGGCTCCAAGGTTGAAGCTTGAGGGCCGGGTGGCTGGAATTCGGGTATAGTGTAGAAATGGCTGGTACCTGAGTTGAATACCACCAGTCGACTTGCCACCGGAGGTTGTTCACCAGAGGTTGTTCAGAGTAACCCGGGGCCTTCGAACTCCTGAGGGGTTAAATCGTTGAGTAAGACAGCATAATTGGGTGATGTAAATCACAGACCGTAGTTGCTCGAGGTATCATCAAAGTAGGAAATGGGAAGGTGAATACTGAATAAATCCTCCTATTTTCACAGACCTCAAGACATTATATCATTGAGTAGATTATTATATATAATGACATTGGAAGATCTAGATTCCTTAGAAATTGTCTGGGAACTAAACAAGAGGCTAAATGAAAGCTTGCAGAAGTGACAAACTTTGAATAGGCCCCGTTCCAAATGAAATATTTGCTTTTTTTGTTGTTTCCCTACTCTGTTTCACTGCAGGAGGAAATATTTGCCAAGGTGATAATCAGCTGGCATTTCATTTGAGTCAAGTTAGTGCTTCAAGAGTGGACTTGTTGAATGTCAAAAAAGGAACAAGCTAGTTGTACAGTATACTATCACGATTCATAACACCATAATGCATAGAGTTTGTGAGGGCTACTGTAAGGAGGCGACGATGGAGAAGGGGAGGAAGACGTGGCCGGCGATGATGAAAAGGTAACCGTTGTCGAGGGCGTACCTGAAGTAATCCATGCCTTTCGTCCAAAAAAAAGTCCCAGGCATGTCACCGCTTTGACCAGTGCCCTACCGCGCAAGTACGGGATGGGTTGTTTATATCATGTACATAGGACGCAATTCATCAGGGTTGTCGAGCATCATACAAACAAGCTTATTTTTACTCTTTCTGTACTCTCATTCCAGTGACATTCTCGGGTAATCCACTCAAACCTTGTAAGGATCAAAGTCACCACAAGTGGGACTCAAACAGAACATGATAATAGGATGACAGGATCCATCCTAATACTAACGCTGTTTCATTTGATGAACATTTCGAAGATATCCATCGCCAAGGTTCAAAATGCATGGGAATAAGATTTAAATAAATTTGTATAGGGTTCATATTGGGTTTTTTCTCAAGGTCTGTCAAGCAATGCCCGATTTGTTGTTTTCAGTGCCTCACTGTAAGTGTAAGATTACAAGTATAGCTTTGCAGTGCCAGTGTGACATAAATAACAAGGCGGTTGGGACGGTAAATATCCAAAGCTGTTCAAGGCATGGTTGTTTCCAAAGAACAATTCTATTCCGTTGCAGGGTGCCTTTAATTTCAGGGTGGAGAATCAGGGATGATCAGGATGATTGTTTTCAGGAGGTCCAGGTGTGTATTTATTTTGAGAGGCGCAACGATTTGTTAATTTTCTAGTGTGATGTGCTGATTACTTTAAGGCCCAACGATGGGGCTACGGGGCTTTTTCAGTAATCGGTACAGTCTATTTTTGGGCCACTCGGAGAGAGGATCGGGGATGTGTATTTTCTGATACGGTGTACTAATTTTTTTCAAGGACATTGCACATGCTTGGGGACATTATTTGATGGTATGATTCATTTTTGGTAGTAAGGTCACCGGTTCACTGCATAACGCGACTCTTCTTCCATGATTGCCAACACTCTGTCTGGTCAGTAGAGTATTTTAAGGGGTTGTGAGGTGATTGCGGTACATCTAACTCTGGTACACAAGTATACCAAGCGCAGGTGTAGGGAGATTATTCTCTTCTATTTTTGCCGTGCTCACGGGCGCCATCAAAAACTCTGTCTTGTATTCTGTGTCAGGCTTGACTCAAACAAAAATGTAGTCACCCTAGCTATACATAAATTCAATTATTCTAGTACAAAAGTTGAGCTCCGGTGATGTTTCTGTAATGTTATCAAACAAACCTGCCCCACAAAGTCTGATAGTGCTAGTACTCAAGCACTCGGTTGTTGTTGTGTTCCAGAATCAGACTCCTTACGTGTTCATCGTCCGCAGACTGGCTGTGGGATAGGATCGGCATTCAAAATGGTTCAAGGTGATTCAAGCTGGGAATGTCGGTATCTCAATCGACTTTGAATTAAAAACAGTGCCTGTCATGTCGGGGACTTGAGCGGGATAGAATGGTACAACGGACTCAAAGATAGAATATACTGTCCAACGCATTTGCGACTCAAGGATTAATCATTCGGTTGCCTTCACAGGTGACGGGAACATGGTCTGCCACCACCATGGTTCAAAAGGTTGGGGAAGCTCTGATGGCGCTGAGAGAATCGCTTGGTGATCAGCCAGTGCAGCAATTAGATTTCCTTGTTTAGGTATTGGGCTCTTGCCACCATGGCAGTAGTTCGTACTTTACCACTTGCTGTTCAAAGAATACAGTTGGGAGTCAAGTGGACGTGTAAATTCAGCGGAAAGAGTCGTCTCCTTCGATCAAATTACACAAACCCCAGAACAACGAGATTTCGGTCAGTAGTCAGTAGTCCAGATTTGTAGATGGAAAATGACTGTTGGTTTTATTCCTGTGATACCGATCGACATCGGCGGTCACAGTTTTATTTTTCCCTCTTGCTCTACATTCCCGACTACCGACCTCTACCCTTATTTTACCATTTGCACACTTCTCCCCTCCTTACCACACTATCCCCAACCCTTCTACACACTCCGTGCCTGCTGTCGGAGATACTACAGCTGCGTCGTCCGCAGGCTGGCTCCGGGATAAGATTGACATTCAAAATGGTTCAAGGCGATTCAAGTTGGGAATTGCCAGTATCTCAATTGGCTTTCTAATAACAGTGCCTATCGTGCCGAGGACTTCAGCGGGATAGAATGGTACAACTGATTGAAAGATGGAATGTACTGTCGTGAGCCTTCGACATCACTTGCCGATGATTCATCCGTTATGCCCCCACAGGTGATGGGAACATTCGGCGACTTGGAAGCCCCGTAAGTTTATTATTCAAAGATCTGTCAGAGAAGCAACCCATAATGAACGTGACACCTATTCAGATCCATTCCAGAATCTTGCGATTGGCACACCTGGTACATGTGAGCGCTCAACGCGACGGTTCATTGGAAATCCGCAAAATAGTTTGTCGTATGGGGTTGTCACTCCCAGTGTAGTTGGGAAACTTATATTCAAGTACACATCTCCGATTCACATGGCCTTTCGCAAGGCATGGTGTCTCTGAATGTTACGTTCCTGCCTAAAATGGGACACATCGGATCGCACACGACGAACCAGTTGGACTACCCGTCCCATTCTAAGAGGCAACATCAGAGTGTATAGGCAATGCTCCAGTACACGGTGGGACCACGCCCGGTCGGCCAGCATGGAAACCGTAGCGGTAGCTCCAGACTGCTAAGCTTGAGTAACGCACGTTGATCTTAGATTCTTGGAGCTGGCAACTAGAAGTCAATATTCTTCAAAAGCTCCGAATATGTCGTGTAATTTGAACATAATCATTCATAATGCTGTAGGCTGATCATATAACGGCAGGAATCGGTGAGAGCCAAATCTATGCCACAAGAAAGCCGTATTCCGACGGCATTGCGGTTCGACTGCACCATGTCAATAGCTACCATCCCGTTTCCTACTTTGATGATATCTCGAGCAACTACGGTCTGTGATTTACATCACCCAATTATGCTGTCTTACTCAACGATTTAACCCCTCAGGAGCTCGAAGGCCCCGGGTTACTCTGAACAACCTCTGGTGAACAACCTCCGGTGGCAAGTCGACTGGTGGTATTCAACTCAGGTACCAGCCATTTCTACACTATACCCGAATTCCAGCCACCCGGCCCTCAAGCTTCAACCTTGGAGCCTTTGGCAAGGTCAATGGTTGTCAAAATACTTACAAACTCCAGTCTGGAATGTATATAAGGCGACCGGAAACCACGTCTATTGACATCAACCCGATAACCACTGCACTCTTGAAATACCCACAAAGCTCTCTCATCAAATATGTCTGCACCCGCCGTACCTGTTGCACTTCCTCCTGGGATATACAACATCCAAATTGACGTTACTGGGGGAGTTACCCAAGGTGTTGTCACCCCCAACGCCTCCGGTAAACAGTTCTGTGTCGCGGACGTCACAACCACTGCTGAGCAAAAGGTTTGTGAATCATTCTCTGTGGATCACACAAACTGATGTGTGAGGTTGTTACTCAGTTCCTTATCGATGGTGTTGGCCGAATTCGTTCTAAGGAGAGTAACGGCGAATATGCCTATACTGCCATACCATCCACTCCGGGTGCTAAGGTCACTCGCTCTGCCAGTGACACCCCATGGATCATTAACGTTGCGAGGTGAGACTGTCGGCCTGGATGAGCTTTATTCCTGTCAGTTGATATTTTTGGTCCAGAAACAACAAGGGAGGCTACACTGGCTACATCATGACCAGTGACAACAGAGATCTCTATTGGTCCCTCAATGGCAGTAATGTACAGTTTTACAATCTCTTTAAGCTTTTGAAAGAGACTGACAAATGCTCAGGTTGATCTCCAGTCCAACAAACAGTCTTGGAACTTTATTCCTGTCTAGAGGTTGAACACAGAATGGGGGGGAATGTCATGGTGGTATGAATTGTTTTGTTCGTGCTTGTTGTTGGTCGTTGTTGTTGTAATCGATCCTGTTCCTGAAATCAAGCATGAATTCCAAGCCCGAATTCTTTCCATCAGTCATGTTGGTTGATGCACCAGATATCATTACCGTGGACGGAGAGACTTGTTATATAGTTTGTGAATCTTCGCTGAAGTAGGGGAAGAACCTGGCAGCAAGTTCCCGCGGCTTGGGATTTCGACACACGGAATGTTATGGAATGATGTAAAAGAAGCGGACGGTACGAATGTCAAGAGAAATGATGACCGAAAAATTGAAGGTTGGTAAATAAAAGGCACGATGCTATCGATCAGGGAGCTCAGCGACTCGATTACTCGCTTGGATTTTTGGAAACATAATCACTTCTATGCATGAAAATATACCAATCTATTACTGTGTAATTAATCGATGCTATATGTATATGATCTAATCTCCGTCAGATAATTATACAGGACATCAATACTTGCCACACCTCTGCCTCATAAGCTTCTCAATGATCCCCATCCTGCAAAATCGAAAAATCAAAAATAAATAGGAGAGAATCTTGTGACAAGTCCACTGATCTCAGTGCTCCTAGTACTCCTCCTCCCATTCTCCTTCATAACCGTCCTCCTCCTCCTCCCATATCTCTCCTTCATAAGCTTCCCAGTTGCTCCTATCCTCCGCGGGACCAAAAGCAGCAATCATATGGACATAGATTGGGTGGTGTTTGCGGCGCCCACCCTCGCCAAGCCATGTCATGTCATATGTTGTTTGGGTATTTTCCATATAGCCAACCCAAGCAATGGCCTTTGAGGGTTCACCATACCTAGTAGCGCGGCACGGTAATTCACCATAGGGATGGAGGAGGTTCCTGTGAGACTCTGTTTGCAAGAAATGCTCGGTCAAATAGTAATCTCCAATCAAATGACCGTCCATATAGGGTGCGCCGCCAATCAATAGACGACTCCCTTCCCACTCTGTCTGCCTGTAGTCGCCTTCTACATACTCTTCGAAGACAGTTTGCATGGAAACATTCAGGCCGAGGTTGCAGCATACTCTACGGACCATGTCGTCCGAGTCTTCGAGCTCAAAGAGAAGAAAGTTAAAGAATCTTTGTTCGGTGCCGGGAACAACATCGTGATACATGGCGAGGGGAAACGCAAGAAGACCCCCATAAGGACAAAAGTCGGGGTCGTCGAGGAGGTCGGAAATCGCGACGGACACCTCGTCGGCGCTACTCGTGGAAGTCAGTTACTTGGTCAACGAATGAGGCTACAGAACGGGGACTCACTCCCCGTTTGAAATCGCATTCTTCACAGTCTGGAGTTGATCAATGTGAGACATGATGTAGAAGGTTGAGTGAACTTTTGAGGTCTTTTGAAAATGATGATTGTGGACCGAACGCAATAAACTGCTTTTTGAGGGCGACCGAGGTCGGAGTTTGAACTTGGTGTCCAAAGGGGCCATGCTCGGCTTCCCCAGGACGACCTGTTTCCGCTTCATAAATCCGATCCGTTGCCTGACGACACCCATAGTCCTGCCAGTGGAGATCGTGCTACATAGGCCTGAAACGTTGCTGAGCAGACCTTCAATTCGAGCCACTGGCGAAGTGGAACTTCGATCTGAGTCTCCATACCGTGCGCCGAGCGAGGTAAAATTATAACAATACTGGTGAACGATGCTGGTGGGCAATGAATGTGAATGCTGCCAAGTAGCTCAATGGCGACGTTCCGCTATGTCGTATCATTCTCTAGGCGGCTGTTGACTTGTGGTCACAGCAGAGTTTGAAATTCATTGAGAGCCTTCTGCAAGTTACAAATGGCGGTGAAAGCTTTGAAAATGGCTCTCCGGTTTCTCCCCAATGTCCTCCATAATCTTAGCAGAGACCGCGGTTGAATGTCTCGAACTAGCTTGCCGCTATCAACATACTTGATATATCCAGTTCGCTGTTTTGGCCGTCGGTGCACAGCGCAGATAGTCGGGCTGCTCATTTGATATATGCTGGTGAGACTCGGTCCTACGGTAAATCTACGGTTATAGAAATCGGCTTCAAGATTGATCGATCAGTGCCGCTGACTATTGCCGGTCGCTGCCGCTGCCTACGATCGCTCTACAATATCCGCTAATTTCAACTGTCGACTGTTCAATCGCTCTCCTTCCGTCTCTTCGTGTGCCTCCTCTACCTTCTTTCAAAGAACGTCTTCTTGCGCCTTTTTCGAAAAAGTACAGAAGGAGGCGTAGAAGGCGTGTAGGTGACCATAAGTCATCGACAAGGGCTTGAGCCGCGCATTTCACTCTGCGGTCCCATCTGGATCACTGGTCCATTCGACTTTTTCAAACGAAATGCGTCAGGAATCCGCTCGTTTTTGGTAGCTTTCGTTGTGAGGATTGGGTTTTGTTTCAGTCTTAACCGAGAGAACCTCGAGGAATTCTTGGAACATGGGTGAAAGGGACGTTTGGTGCATTTTGACGCTTCTTGAAGAGGCGGAGTCTTTGGCTCCCATTGAGAAGGATAGTCAAGTTGAAGGTGGAGACGACGACAATAGCAGGGAAGTTTGGTGGAGTCAATATTTTCATTCCAGTCCTCTAGATATGTTTTAATGATTGAACGAGTTCTTGGAGCCCAAGATGATAAAGCTGAAATAGTGCAGGTGTTGGTACCAATTTACCGACCGGGCGAAGAAGTAAAGCGATTACGTCGGATTATTCATATATGTATGAAACCAACGATAGAGCCAAACCTACGGTGTTTTTTTTTTAAATTCTCATTCAAATACATTCGTCCGCTGTGAAGGCAGAGCGTCGAAATGCCTGTGGAAGATAGGAGCGCTAGCCCTTGTGAGTGGCTCGTGTTGAACGAGGGGGTAAGGATGCGAGGGCGCTGGGGCCAGGATATATCCCAAGTTGATAAGTAGCTCAGGTCGAATAGGCTCATCTTCATCAAACGGATTTCGTGTTACCATTGAAGTCGAGTGTAACCAGAAAGTAGGGTCCACGCCAGTGGGTAAACTCCACCCGGAATTGCTATCATGGGATGAAATCCGAACTTATACCCGTTGACACAAATCGAAAGACGATGCGTCTATACATCAAGCGCCACCAATGACTCGGAAATGAAACAAGTCCCGAACAATCAATACATTGGAGTCAGTTACTACAAGAAACGACGTATCCTCCCAACTTCCGAATTCTGCGCATAGGCTTCTCCTAGAACTTTTTTTTCTTTGCTTATTGACAAGTAACGCTCTCCACATCCCATTTCAAGAACCCGTTCCCTCCCGTCCCAGTCAAAGTTTTTCCCGGCCAAGCAACAACTAGAGCTTTCAAATCGTCAGCTTCAAGGTCGTAGGATGCGATCTTTCCAGATGCGGACACAGAGTCGTCGGGGTTTATGTCGGGCGTGAGACCGTACTGTCATTTGAACCACGTTAAAACGAGCGCAAAAAGTCTACTCGGCGGATATGGAATGTGACTTACGTTGTACATCGCAGCGTTTGTCTCCTGTAGAACTTCCGACACAACCACTAAAAAAAGATGAAGCAAGTCGATGTATAAGTTTTAGAATCCTAATACGTACGAAAATTCACTTCATCTTTCAAATTTATTCCATCGTAGTCTGACTGGCATTTAAAGACATAAACGCAGTCAACAGCTCCTTTGGGCTCGACTTGGCGACGCTCCAACTTGCTCGGAGCGGCAAAGGCTAGCGCACCAAAGGTACTAAGAGTGAACAGATATTGAAAGGCGACCATTTCTTTTCGGTTTGTTGCAGGAGAAAGTGAGTTCCCCTTGAATCCGACGTTAGTTCACTCGGCGTTTTTATACTACTGTCTCAAACTGAAAACCATATGATCCACAATCGGTGCTACGACCACGCATTGAGCTTGATTTGAGAAATTCCTATACGGTCCCGCTCTTCAATTCTAGTGCTATCGCCTGTGCGGGGTGAAATGTCCGTGTTGAATACCAAAAGGAACGGCCCGTCCACCCTTTAACTCTGTTAACAGAATCCGCAGTAAAAAAGATGATATAGATCCGCAGCACGGTTTGGTGATTCGAGCGCTACAGGTGATGTGTTTAAGGTATGCATGTGGCTCGCGAGGGGAAAAAAAAAACGCAGGGGAAATTTTGGAGAATGTTTCTTTAGAAATATGTTTTTTTTGGTGCGGTCTGAGACCTTGAGCTCTTTCGCGTATCCGTTACGTCTACATAAAACTCAGGTTCCTGGTTAGAAGGAAAAAAGGCTGGCGTTGATTTGTCCATCTGCCCCAGTGAGGCTCGAACTCACGACCTTCCGATTGTCCAGTCAACGAAATGGCTATGATAACAGTCGGACGCTGTAACCAACTCAGCCATGGGGCAGTTACCCTTTAAGGGCTTTCCAAATCCCTAGTTCGCCTTGGGCTCAACTCTCGTAGAAAAAAAATCGTGGATGTGTGATAGATAACCATGTACGCAAAGACAGCGTATAAGATCAACCATGGGTTTTAATTGACTAGTACGACTACTTAGTCTCCCCGCATCAATCGCACCTCCTCCTTCAGCCCTCTTCCGAATCATGGGTGACTCCTCTCGAAGTGTACCACAGACGGCACACGTGAGGGAGTGCGTAACAGGATATAGTAGAAATGCACCAGATTGGGACTAGGAATAGGGAAAATTGATGAAGATAGCTCTTGGCAGGCTATGGATCACGGTGGGGGTGATTGAGACGATGATGGTGACAAAGAAAACGACGAAGATAGTGATGGACGACGACGGTGGTTATCCTCTGCAGAACACGAAAAGGAGATACCCGAGCAGGTAGGAGGAGTTTGCACTGGTTGATGCTGAGACGTTGACCGAGGTTGTATCGTAGAAACCGGAACTGGGCCCGGGGGAGCTGGAGAGCCGGATAATTGATGTTGAGGAGTGGTGAATGACTCTCGAGTAGAGTCATAACGCGACCTTCTAACAGGACCGTTTCGAAGATAGTGTCGATGATGACGTGTGTTCTTCAAGGAAACGAGATAGAAAATCAACGACGTGGCGATAAGAAACGAAGTATTGGCCTTGAAGGAGATACGTTGAAACTTACAATCCATCGCCCACGACCACTGGTCGTGTCTATCTCGGGGACATGAACGTTGTTGTGCCGTTCAGGCTCAAGAGGACGATGACCCATTCGAGACTCGTGTCCAAGATCGACTTGATCGTTGGGCTTGGTGTCCACTGTAAACCCACAACCTTCAGTTACGATCATAAGAGCGAAAGGTCTCACGAGAATAACTTACGTATTTCGGTTGATAAGCTGATCTCCTCTATAGCGACTACTGAGTACGACAAGGTCGTAGTACCAGGTTCGGGCGGGGTATCTGACGTCCTGGACGCCAATAGAATTCGTCGTTTACGTTGCATCACGAGTGTCCTTGTCCTAGCGCTCGTTAGCCGTGAGAGATGGTGTTCTTCCAGTCGGGTGGCGACAGAGGTTCCGTGGTGGGGCCTCGACGAGCTGTCTGGCATGGCAGAAGTTGCGGAATAGGGCGAGATTGATACCGAAGCGTTAGAACAGAGATTAGAGGTAGTCGAGTTTTGAGGATGGGAGGCCCAAATCAAAATGGCCTTTAAATGGCATCGCAAGTCGGAGAACGGAAATAAGTAGTGGAGTTGGAAGATAGTGGGGTTGGGAAACATGACAAATTCGAAGGATAAGAACCCTGCTGCATCACATCGGACAGTGAGCAACCATAAGTTAGCCTAATTAATCTATCACGGGCGGGCGCGGAAAGCTCTACCCAAACCAAGATTTCGTTCGACGACGAGGGCTGTATCACTCACTCCACTCGGGGAACGTGCATATGGCTCTGCACTCGAAAATTTCAAAATGCGGTCCGCAAGCACCGAACTGGCAGATCTCGACACCGTGCGACCACCTCGAGAAGGCCGAGAGATCCAATGGCAAAGAGGGCCCACAGTTCTGGTCACTATATCTCTCGACCTTCTTGTCGTAGATGTTCCTTGTCTCCATGGTAGTCATTATACAGCACTCGAATTGGGGAAGATCTTCAGAATCCTTTTCAGCGGTTGTCCTTCAATCTTCCAAAGAAGTTTCTCGAGGTAACGCTGAGCTCAGAGTTGTCAACGGGTCTTGAGCAAGGTTGAACATCTCTTATGGTGAACGGAAGAGTTCGGAGGGTTCGCGCGTTAGCCCCGGAATGAACACCGAGTATGTAGTCAGCGTTCCGATCAAAAAACTCGTGACGTTAATGGAGTTTCCTGTTGCGAAGTCCCCGGCGAGCGTCAGATGACCAACATTCATACAATGCGCGGCCGTCATGTCCTCGCCCTCGCCCTTTCTGGAAACGAGAAGCGGAAGTCTCTTGTCGATCAGCATTCGGAGCTGAAGGTCGGAGGTTTGGCGGGTACACTATAGCGTTGGGGGTAATCCGTTGGATATCGATACTGTTCACGTTACTCTGGGTCCAGAATCACCAGAACGCCCGGGAGCATATGAAAACATAAACTGGATAGGCGTGCTCAACATCTGAAAGAAGTTCAGATAGATAAACAGATTCGGACCGTTATCTAATCTGCTGGCAATCACTTGCGGGTGAATTACTGCCCGGGCCAGGGTAATATGGGCTGTCTGCGATTGTACGTAAGTCGCAAAACCACCCCAAATTTGCCTAAAACAAAAGTATCATCAGGGAGAGCTGGGAGCTTCAAAGGTTCCAAAGGGGACAGCCAGTTCGTATCATTACTGCTGAACCCTTACTGCTATCCGTGGAGCTTTTTGTGATTGCTGTCGGAAGTTCTTAAATGACAAGACTTATCAGCAACATACACAGACTCGAAAGATTCAACGACTCCGGGTTGAAAACTATGGTGTTTAAAAGTGTCAAAAAATAAAATTTTAAAATTCCCCCCCGCGCGCCCAAAAAAGTGTCTCCCCCCCACGCGCCCAAAAAGGTTCCCCCGCGCGCACTATCAAATTCTCCCCCCGCCCAGAGTTACATTCTTCCCCCACTCAGGTTTTTGTGTTTCCCTTGCCCGGAGAAGCTCAAATTGCTGGGCCCATGGACGGGGGTACCTGAACGGAAGATGGGGAGTCAAGGTTCCAGGTGACCATCATGCTGGTGGGATCGGCGACATCCGTAGGACATTCAGGGAGCTTTTCGACGCTTTTATGAGGAGAGTATGAGGAGAGAGACAAAAAGCAGGGAAAACAATCAGAAATAACGGGGAACGAGAAAAAATCTTCTCACCTCTGTATCGAGGGGTCGCTACTCCCAACGTACGCGCCGGGAACTTGACTTGGAGACAGATGTTCACTTGGGTACAGATAACCTCCCCCGGCGCCTGTGTCAGGATGTCCGAGATAAGAGTGAGCGGGAGGGGAGGGCACCTGTCGTTCGAAATGGTCGATGACGATGGGATCGTATTGGTGATCGTAGTGACCAGTAGGGTAATCCTGAGCAGTAAATGCTTCCATTTCTAATGCAGGTACCGTCGAAGGAGTAGAACAATCCGATTCGATGAACGTAGGGGACCTCAGAAGGAGGATCTCTGTGTCAGGCGATTGAGGGTCGAAATTGATCATGTTGGACTCCGGAAAAGCTAGATCATGTTGAGCAGGATGACTGCGAGTATACGATCCTGAATCAGGTGTCGGATAACGAGTAAGCTTTGGATTGACGTACAGACTATCAGTGACACTGGGCGAAGCCTGGATGTCAATAGGGCTAAGCAGGATATCGTTTGAATGTACATATCTAAGGTAAAAGAAGACAAATTTCTCAGTCATCTGGGGTTACGGAGGACTATCAGCGTCCTGCTCACCCGGAGAAGAGATTCTTTTGAGCGTCGTGAATGCCGAACAATAGATCGCTGATGGCGCTCCCGTTATACGACCCATGCATACTAACATCAGGAGAGGGAACTCGCTGCAACAAATCCTGCTTTCCGATGGGCGAATAAACACAAGCCATCATTCGTCTAACCCAAACTCTCCAAAGGAGATCGTCCATTGGCATGTCTAGCTCCCGAGCTAGCTCCATAACTTCATCGTCAGAGAGCGACCAAATCCGGTTATGTAGTTCGAGAAGATCGCTGGTATATACAAGTCCAGTATCGCCAGTGACGTTCCCGGGTTGATTAACTGGGTCGGTAGATTCGGTGCTTTGGAAGTAGTCTCTGGACGGAGTCGAAGAAAAATCGAATTGAAATTGGGGGTTATCGGTCATACAGCCAACTGTGGGGTGGTCGCCCGCGAATGGAGTTGCGAATAAAGGAATAGCCGGAATCAGATCGTCCATGTTCATGTCCATGTCCATGTCCATTTTTAATGGGGAGATTTTTTCGGGGAAAAAAGATCTGAGGAAAAGAGCAAAATAACGTGTGGTGGTTGAAGTTGGATTGGGATGAGGCACGACTTACAACCCCAGTTCCAGTTTTATACCCTTCAACCTGCTTTGCCCGATTACCATAACTAACCATTATTCTCAACGGTCCATATTGCAGCTTGAGCTCCCGAACAATCCCAATGGGCCCTTACACTGACTGATTAGGAAAGTCGGAGCTGGTCCCTAAGTGGCGATGGGTGAGAGAAAACGAACATGAAATCCGTAAAGTTTTCGATGAAGCAAGACGACAGTTGTCGACTAAAAAGGGACAAAATGACATGCCACTTGCTCGGCCACTCGTTTAGTGAGAACTCTCGCCTGTGAAAGAGGTCGATGAAGATTCATGGAGGTGCCGGGGATGGTTGTGAAAAAACGTGGATGCTGTGTATCACGCGGGTATTAACGGTTTCCGGATACCTAAGCAGGATTGTGGGAGAGGCAGAAGTGCCGTTTTTTCCAAACCAAAGTCCTTGGTCAAGGAAGTCATCTAGGGGGCTTGGGACCGAGCCAACCAACCGACGGTATGTGCCAGAACCCATCTTTATTACTCCGTTTTTTGGTATATCCAGGGAAGAGTCTGCTAAACTTCGATCCGAACGCTCAGTCTGCAACAGCGCATTATTGTACACTGAGAGGTTACGCTGGGGATATCTGTTTTGCCAGGTTAGGAAGCATGCACGTCGCAGGCAACAGAGGTTACCAAGTCGGAGCTACAGCTAAAAAGAATGTATGTGATTTTCTCAATTTCGAAATTAAAAATACACTGATGACGCTAGGAATGCTTTGTAAATATAGTAATCAATCCCGATTCCCCAAATTGAGAGCGATGGTCTGCAACCGCAAAGTTCGATGTACAATTCAAGTACCTACAAGTACGATCTCGGCTTGCCATGCGTTCCGGAACACATTGACCAAAGAGACGATTATTGGCTGGTCTATCTTGATTCCTTCAAAGTGATGGATTTGCCAGTAGGAGTCTGATGTTTCTTCGTTCTGACATCTCTGTTAAAGAGACGGGATGAGTAGACCAGCAAGTCAGCGAAAGCAAATGAGAGAAGATAAACATAGACAAGACATACCTCGATGAAGCTCGCTATTCTTTGGGCAATTCTCTTCCCTAGTTGAGCCCTTGTCATAGGTAGACCAGCGCGTGTAAGAATTGAGATCGGTGTGCGAGTGTCGACGTGTCCATATCCGGGCCACTTGAAGAGGTAAGCACCGAGGCTTCTTGAAAAAAGATGAACCGACTCACAAGAACACGAAAGACAATTTTTTGTTCCTGGACATCCTGGAGAACGTGGTCACCTCCACCTTCCATCACAAGCTCAATTTCTTCAGAAGGTCGTGGAGAGAGTACCACGAGTGGAATTCCGGGGGTTGGGCTGCCACGGAGATTGAAGTCGATGGGTTCCTTGAGAGGGACAGATCTTCCTTCATCTGCGCGCCGTCGGGACTTAGGTTCATACTCCGACTGCGGTACCCTTATGCGGCCCCAATAGTCCCTGTGTATGTTTCTGTAGACACCTTCTCTAGCGGAAGGAAAACGGTGCGACCCCCAAAGCGCGGGAACGGAAGCGTGAAGCTGGTTCGAGTGAGAGGACATTTTATGAACGGTTCGAGTTGACGGGTAGTAGAAAAGGAATAGGAAAGAGTATCAGGCTTTATAAGATGCGAGAGGGCAGATGGGGCGAAGAGAAGGAGGAGCTGGGACGGAAGGTGTATTTATACGCTGGCCCCGAATGTGGCGCTGGAGTGGCAGACGATCTCTTTGGCGTCACCAAAACAGTACAGATATGGTTCGGGACAGAGCAAGCGAGTGGTCGCTTGTAGCCTATATCGGCTAAATCGGTTTACATTGTTGGATCGTTTCGTGTCCATAGTCTTTGAAAAGTAGCGAAAAGGACTGCGTGATTCACGAATTGTCGGTTTACAGGGTGAATGTGTAAAAGCGGGTTCTTCGGAAGTAGGAACAGAACAAAGGGTCGAATGGGACTTGAGGTTGGCCATCTTCACAGCCACTAAGTTGATCACATTAGGAAGTTGTGACTTTTTGTTTTACAAGTGTGGATCTAACCGCATTCTGGGCATGTATATCAGTCAAAGCGGTTCATATTATTGGACCACTCATGTCCATGGTTTATGTTCATACAGGGAACGAAGAGAGCGTGTGCTTCACTGGGAGTGTTACTCTGAAGGTGCAAAAGCCGGTGCTACCAGAACCGAGAGTACCAGTTCCTCGGAGAGAATAGAAAAAAGGTCGTAGGGGTTTGGGGATAGCCCTCTTCACAACCGGTTATGTTTCACCCACAGTGTCTTCTTAAGGTAAATTGGGAATTTGGAGGACTTGAGGGTTAATATTATTTTATTTGAAAGGAACGGTCCACTCGAGTGAGGATAAAGTAGGTCTAGGAAGCAAAGGCAAAGAATATGTGAGAGCAAAACTTAAGATGGGCCCGCGGTGAATGGGCAAATTATTGTCAGAACTGCACACAGATTGAAGTAAAGGTATGGAGCTAAAGGAAAAAACAATCTATGCTCCAGATCTAGGGATACATTGATAGCTGCGAACTCAAATGAAAACCAATCCTTGTCCCACCTATCTGAAGTCAACCGCAACTTCCGCCTGCCACGCGTTCTCGAAGATATTATTTAAGGAGAGTAAGATGAGATGCTCATAATCTGATGCCATCAGGGCCGAGACGCCAATTTATGTCTTCTCGTGGCTTCGTACCGGGTTTTCTGTGGTGAATAAAAATCGGTCAAGGGTCTTTGGGAGAGGGAGAGAGAAATCAACAGTGAGCATACCTCGATAAAGTCGAAAAAGATTGGAGCGCTTAAGGGAACCCCCGAAGATATTTTTTCCAATCTCCCCGAGGGTGCGTGGAAACTTTGTGGAAGTTTATGCCCGCAGAGTAGGACTGCGAGTGCCCTTTTCGTTAAAAACAACTGTCCCGGCATCGAGGGAAGAGTAGTGGGTGCTCTGAAGAAGATACATAGCAGTGGAGTGGGTTCGAGTACGACATCTTTATGGGGGGGAATTTCGTTCGCGGTGGTTTGGAGTGTTTGAGGAGCAAGGCAATCCGTTGAGGGATTGTTGGATGTTCAATAAAGGAGGAAATGCCTTGGGTGCGGCTTTGAGTTTCTATATTTCGTTCATTACCCGCTTGAGTAGCCTCATACTCGACCCTATCGCCATTCGAGCTGAACGGGTTCGTCCATAAAAGGTCGGTCAAAAAGCAGGAAACGGGTTAGTGGCATGGATGCCAAAAAAGTCATATGATACAGGCTATGCCCGTTTACGGCGTAGGCACGCAAAAATAGCCGACGTCAATGCCTTGTCACATGTCAACGACGGCAACGGCAACGCTCACACATCCTCACCACCAGCATCGAGTTCAAGGTCCTCAAGATACTCAATGATGGTGTTGACTTCCTTCTGCTAAATGTCTAACGTTCACAGGAAACTGTAAGGACTTTCAGAAAAAGTCAAAAAGTCTGGAGAGAGAGAGCGAGGCGAACGAGGCTACGCCCGTGCGGTGAATAACTGCGTCTAGAGTAGAAAGGTTGGGGCCGCGCATAATTTTTTTACCCAATTACCGATGCATATATATATAGTCTCTGCAAATTCACTTTCGGTTGCTCAGCGCTCATGTTTTGGTCAGCTTCTTCAGGATGATGGAGGTTGGGGTATAGGTGGGTGAGACTTGGATTCAATGGCATAGAATGTTTTCGGGGTATATTTATACGACGTAATGAGCCAGCGTGGACCAGTAAAAATATGTGATGGCACATATATAGAATGAAGAAGAATATTTATTCTTCTTCCGAGCGGTTCAATTTTCTTTTGTTTTTGTGGTTGTGATGAACCCACCACTGCAACAACCCTTTCGCGGCTGATACTCATAGAACTCGTTCCTTGATATGACTGCGACTAGTGGCTGTAAATACTACAGGGATGACAAAGAGCTCCGGAGAATATATGAGTCATGTATGGAGGCGACGTAGCGGATAACAACGTCTCATCAGTACAGTCCCGTTATGAATGGATAATGGATGGATAATGGATGGTCTGTCGCTAAGGCGGCGAGCGTTACGAATTTACTCTCGAAAAACAACCGTAAAAAATGGCAAGGAAATCATTAGTAAGGTTCAAAATTTCATCAACCTTGAGATGCCCAACAGTGGGCGACTTATCATTGTGGCACCAAAATGCTAAAAGAAGCGGGCCCGTCGCTACGATAACAGGTAACGGGTACCCTGTAGGTTGTCGCCGACAAAAATCGAAAGTGACGGCGGAACGGTCAATCGGCCGTCGTCGCCTGCATACACTCCCGTACAGTAGATTTGATTTGCTACACAAACACAGGGAAGTTTTGATCTTGCATAGGTTGCCAATGCTGTGCATAATTGTCATTTTGGCTGTCCTTCTGCAGACACCGGTAAGAACGCCCAACCTGTGGGAATTTCTTGTCATAATTGACAGGGTTGTTTAATGCCTCGGGCTGTCAGACTGTTTTTCTTGCTTTCTTTCCCCCTCATTGCGTACTAAACCTCGATCTTCGAATAATATGTCTTTGAGACAAGTTCCTTTGGTGGGTACTTTGCTCATAAATGTCCGTCACATAACTCTTCACTGAGCGTTGGCTCTTTACAAGCAGAGTAATGTCCAAAACGGAGAAGAACTGGCAACTGCAAATTCGGCGGAAAAGAATGAACCTAAAAAACACAAAGAAGATATGACAAGGAAAGCCGGAAATGCCTCACAGGTAACCTCATTTGTATTTTTGCTGTTGGCATGTTGCATATCATTCACACAATATTGGTAAAGAATTCAGAATCTGCAAAGGCTGCTGCCCTCCAGAAATCATGGGACGTTCTCATGAAGGTGATAGATACCCGGGAAGATGAACAGGTGGAGGGTTACAAGGATGATATTGATACACTTTTGGTTTTTGTGAGTTGTTGAATTTGAAGGGTAATTGTTTCTAATTGCTTGGGATAGGCTGGTCTATTCTCTGCTGTTGTCACTGCATTCACTGTCGAGTCATATCAGTGGCTGCAAGAGGATCCTGCAGACACTTCTGCTGCCCTCCTCAATTCAACTGTCATCCTCCTTATGCAGATTGCTCAACAGAGTGGCCAACATTCATCTGCTTCAACATTCACTCCCCCATCTTCACCCCCACAATTTGCTGCCAGTTCTTCAGTTATTCGTATCAATACATTTTGGTTTCTCAGCCTCACTTTAGCTCTAGTTGATGCATTGTTTGGACTGTTATGCAAACAATGGCTGAGAGAGCATAAGAGGAAGACAAATACACCTACTCCAAGACAGGCATTGGCTCTTCGTTGGCTACGCTATAGGAGCTTTGAGGAATGGCATGTTCCCAAAATTCTTGCATCTCTTCCCATCCTGCTTGAATTATCCCTCTTCCTATTTTTTGCTGGTCTATTGGAGCTGCTATGGACCAAACATCATGTCCCATTTGCCATAGTTCTGTCTGTGGTTGGGCCTGCTGTATTGATTTATGGCATCACTACTCTCCTTCCTGGTACCACTATAATTTGCCAGATTCTCCAAATTGATCCGTGGTTCACACACTACA
The DNA here is from genome assembly GCA_014904975.1 of Marasmius fiardii PR-910. NCBI lineage: Eukaryota > Fungi > Basidiomycota > Agaricomycetes > Agaricales > Marasmiaceae > Marasmius > Marasmius fiardii. The sequence goes on from MU127851.1 coordinate 133,163, forward strand.
AGTGTCCAATTTCTCCAAGAATTATTAATCATCTACCCTCCATTGACCTAATTTGCCCCTATAAGTCCCCTCAATCATGGCTTATATTCCGCTTCCTGTCATTTATCTGTTCTCTCTCTGGCTGCAAATGCCTCCTGATCCCTATTCTTAAGAGGTTCACTCAGTTCTGGAGAGGTTATGGGAAAACTCAACTGGATTCCATCCTTTCCAAACATGTTCTATCTCTTTCCAGCTGGTCAACACTAGATCTCAATGTCATACAGCGCTTCTCTAGTATTCAGTACTGTCCCAGTCTGTATGAGTTGAAGGGGTTCAGATGGCTTGTGCAGGAGACCCAAGATATTCCATCTATGATCCCTCACCTAAAGAATGTCCTTGCAGAAATACCTAGCCATCTGGTTATGCCCACTGTTTTTGATGATTGGAGCCACTCTTCACTTGATTCTGCACTTGACCATCAATCATCCCATGATAACAAATACCATCTATTTGATGATTATGCACCAGCACATATCACATCTCTCACTGCTCAAGTCTTATGCTTCAACCACCTTTTAGGACACAGGAGGTGGTGGGATGAAGCTGATATGAATGCAGTCAAGGAGCTCTGGAGTCAGATATCCAAAGTTTCTGGACAAAGAAAATTGATTGAAGCCTTTTTCTGGCCAGAAACAATATTGATGAAGAAACCAGAGGATTCTCATGAAGATATTCTAATATTCTATGAAGAACAGTGGAGCAAACTGGAGGTCAGATCCCAAGTTCAGCTTGTGAGAAGGCTTTCAAAATCTATGCTTCCCTTTCTTGAGGCAGAAAGGAAGGATATTGGATCTTTCCTTGTGGCATCTAAGTCTGGCCTCCGGTTCTTCACTTTCTTACACAATGAATTGGTTACAACATTGCGCAAAGAAACATATTATTCGGAGTATGGAAGATGGATGAAGATATTGGGTTATATGGAAACCATTCATGGCTTGCATGTGGGGCCACTTCCAGGTTTCTTTCCAATTGGGCTGCAGAGAACCTTAAATGATTCATCAACATCTGAGGCAATCTACAAACCCTTATTCAAGTCCCACATGCAGGCCTGGGCAGAGGCATGGAGCTCAAATAAGGAATTCCTTGTCCAGGCAATAACCACCAGTATAAACACTACAGTTCCCCAGATACAGCTGGAAACAAGCTCAGCTTTGTCCATTGAAGGGCCACAGCAGTCACTCTCGATCAACTCCCCTTTGATAGCTTCTCAAGCTGGTCTCGAGTTTCTCACTTTTGTCAATAACAAGTTTAATGAGGAGTCTAATTTCCACAGATGGTGTGGTAGAGACACTATCCAAGACTGGGTTGATGCTCTGGAGAGTGTACGGATGTTCTGCAGATTGAAACCTGATTATTTCAATGCTGTTCCAATGTATGATATGCCTCAGGTTGGCATTTATGCTCCAAAGTTGAAATCTGGGGTCAGAGAAGCGGACACATCAGGAACTCAACAACTAAATGGCATGGGTAGAATGAATTTGGAAGGAGAGAGATTTGGGCTGGAATCTGGACCTTTTGATACCGGAGAAGAAGTGCAAGGTGGTGTAGAAGCTTTTGAGATGAAGGCTCTTGATATTGGTACCAATGATGATGAAGTAGGATTGCTGCTGGGTGATAGAGGAAAAGTTACGGAGAGTGTGAGTTGGGGTGATAGTTGCTATAGGATGGATGAAAATAGATTGATTGGTGGGCATGGTGCAGGCAATAATGTATAAAATATGAATACTGTTTCATTTTTTGTGAATGATTTCCCTCTCTTTTCTGGAAAAATCTGTTTGAATGAACGGTTGTTTGATAGTACTGTAGTTGTTTATGCATGAAAGACTTTGTGTGATGAATTTATATTACCCTTTGAACAGACAACTCTGGACCCAACCCTGGTCAATTAAATACAGCTTCAACTTGTTTGTGATAGTGTGTAGATATCAATATGACAGCTGATGCAACGGCTTTGTTTTATCCTGCTAGACCCTCCAACTGAGACTCAAATTTTTAGCCTCGAAGGTGAATTACAAACTGCTTACGGAAGGGTTCTGCCCCTAGGAGTGCTCGATTTCCTCCTCCCCCCCACTCAATGCTTTAAGGACACGGGCTCGGTTATATTTTGACCGATTCCGTTTCGTTGGACGCTTGGCTGAAAAAAAAACCTTGAATGGTGAAGCACCTATGTGTCTGCAGCAGAGCTGGCCAGGACAACACCCAGGAGTGCAGTGAACACTGCGAGGGAAAAAAGGGTGGAAGGAGGGATTTCAAATGTATTGTAGACTTTGCAAGGGAGGAAACAGTAGATCTGAAGGAGAATTATTTAAAGGGCCACAGAGGTCGACGTGAATGGTTGGAAGTGTAGTTTGACATACTTATTTTGATTCATGCCCGTGAAATTTAATAACGAGCCAGGGCATGTTTCTTTATCTACCCGTTTTTTGTGTGACCAAACCTATGTATGTGAATAAAAGCCCCCGAGATTACCTTACTCATGGGTATCTTGGGGAGTTAATCCACATCAATTTACAGGTGAAGCAACCATAGTCACTAGTGGAAGTGGTCGCCTTTCAACCGATGCCCCCAGTGAGGCAAGGAAAGCACGGTATTTACCAATTACCACTTCAAGAGTATCTCATATTGTTTGTGCCTGACTATTATGCCATCAGTGAGTTTTCAAGATGAATACTGGTCTGAACATAATCACTACAAAGATCAACCTTATTGTGAGGGATTGTTTTGAAGTGGTCAAGTATCTTCTTATTTATAGCAAGGATGCAGCAGAAGCCTTACTCTCACTTGACACTTGGACATGACAAGGTTCTGAAAACCACTGTAGATACAAGTACATATACTTGAGCAAAAGAAAGAATAAAACCAACTAAGCTACGGTCAAGTCTATATACAGAAGTCCAAGTAAATAAATGTAAACTGTAGCATATAACTGGATTGGCCAGAGGCGTTACATTGCAGATAACATTGCTCTAGCCTCCATTTACCCTCTTCTCCTTCAACGACTTGAACTCTTCCTTGGAAGGCTGTTATTTCAAGCGCCTCCACTGTCACCCTGTTTCCCACACCATGCACAACTCACACTTCATCCCATCAATTTAATGCATATCCTTCACATCCAGAGGAGCCTCTTCTGTGTGTTGAGTGTCCTTCCTTGGCTCTTTTTGAATCCCTAATTTTTCTTGGCAAAAGAAGAAGAGTACCACATCTGAGGCTTTTTTTCTGTGAGTAGATTGTAACATTTAGAAATCGGAGCTATTAGTTCACCGGATAGGCCCAGGAACACGTTCATTCCAAAGCTGCCTGTCTGGCACTTGTTCGACACAACAGCTGCTCATCGACATCAGGGCCTTGAATGGATTCGTGGCTATATTAAGGGGATTCTGTACTTTACAGCCCATGGCGCCCGTAAAGCAATCGTTGCATCAAAGAGCTGACATTCATAACAGTTGATATCCCCCCAAGCACTGGGAAGCTCCTGACTCGAGAAGACTTCAATTTTGGTGATGCTTTTCCCAAGAATAGTGAAATTCATGGGATACCCTTGTTGAAGCAAGTAATGAAAGACTATCCTCAGGTTGGCCCCAATATAGCTCAAACCTTTGATGGTTCGTTCATCTTTCAAATTTATCGACCTTTTCTATTTTCACTGAACAGTTTTGACTAGGTGGTTTCTCCGTAATGGATGAGCAGGAGGTGCTTGAAATATCAATGCCTACTGAGAATGAGGAACCCAAAATGTTTCTCCAGTTTTATGCAAACCCTGAAGATCCCAAAGGTAAAATGGACTTGAAAATACCCAAAGTTGATAACAAGGAGAATGTTCTGGGGAATCCAAATGATCCGGTTCATATCTAATTTGCTTGTATACGCATCTTATTCACCGTTCCACTGGTAGAACTATTCATATCTAGTATGTACTTACAAAGCGGCAAATCCAACCGACGAGGCCAGTACAAAGGGCCTCTTTGTCTTCACGGGGAGTGACAACACTGAGGTTGCCCCCCACATGACGAAGAACGTGTATATTCCGTTGGAAGAGCTCACGACACAGCTCTGCAGCAAGGCGCATGAGCGAATGAAGAGATACAGGATGGATTGGCTCACCTTTTGTGCCTTTAATGACTTAAAGCCTTGTCAGGGCAGCAAGCATTACATGCCAAATCTCGATGGGGAGGAGAAGACTAAGTTCACCAAGTATTTTGACGGTCATCATCTTCAAACCTGAGATAAGTATGGCGACCCGACCGGCAACAGCACCAAGTTTATCGCAAACCTTTTGACACCCAGGTCCGATGATTCAGTCCAAAACCTACCCCTATATATTTTCCAGAGTTGGTCTGGTAGGTCTCACTTTTCTGCACTATATTCTCATCAACTTACTCACTACAATCAGATGTTGCATATGTCGCCACAGTCGCAGCAAAATCTCGCCATTCTATCGTGATTTTGGAGCTGTCCGATGGACAAGTGGGATTCGTCTATCCAGTTCATCTATGACTTTGATCTCTTCGAGAAGATCCACCAACTTCAGATGAACAAGGATCTACCGGAAGATTGTATATGGCTTTCCTCAGGCAACGTGTCTCGCACTGATGTGCAAAAAGCATCGGAAACCTCTCTTACGACTGCACACAAAGATGCACTGAAGAAGCTGATAAAGAAGACGAAGAAAGGGAAAGATCTGAAGGAGTCTATGAATATCGAACCAAAAGTGATGGAGGAACCTGTTTTTTTCAAGTCTGGGGACAACAAGAAGCTTATACTCTCATCGGTACTCATCCCCAAGGTTTTTACTCACTCTATGTGAAAACTGTTGAGATTTGGGCTGTGGAAGCAGCAAGCCTGTGCGAGTACTCTCACCAGTATTCCAGAACTTTCTGTAGTGACTCAAGCTCCAACCTTTTTACTCAGCATTCTCACTTACTGTAGAACATTCTAGATACATTGAAGGGTATATAAAGACATAGGTAGACTGTCATGAATCGCCTCCATACCACACATAAGTACTCCTTAAACTTCGTTAACCATCCTGATTCACCCATAACATGATCCTATTTACATTAGGAGTACATCTTTAGGTATAAGTACCAAGTAAATACAATGATGTACTCTACTCTCGACTTTATCAATATCTTGACTTATTCTCACTATCGTTCGAATCTCCCTCTGACCAACTGCTTTAGGTCTCTTGCGAGACCGGCACTTGCGTCTATTCTTCATCCGTCATCATACTTGCTGCCTCTCACTATCTCCAATAGGCCATAGACACTGGGCTTCCTCATCGGTTCGCTCTAATTCAAGCCAATCTTACCATTCAGTGAAATTGCAAACCTACCTTACTCCTCATCATCTAATCACTCACACCTGGAAATCCAACAAGATTTCGGAGCTCCACATATTCTATGACCTGCCTCGAGATCGCTTGACTCAGTTTGAAACCTATGAATGCAAAGTTTGGAGTGGACACCCATTTTAATCTCCACTTGAATCTTTACCACTACCTTCCCATCTTGTTACACCAGTTCACTCAATTTCCTCACTCGTTAATTGTGTTTTCATTTGGTGCTCTGTTCCTTTCAGGATGACATCCTCTTGAAAGTCCTGTCATGATTCTACTCCTCCAATAACAGTCTCAGCCCTAGGGCTGTGCCAATGGGCCTCACAGACAGCAGAGAATTCATACACCTGTTCAAATTTTGTTGGAACTGATACTCCTTTGTGTGAGGAACATTGCCATTCTGCTGCTGCTCAACTCAAAATCCAGCCTGTGAAGGAAATCAGCACATTGGTCGCAGCATGCAATGCTCCTAAACTCGACTCTATTGTTCGAACAGTTTTGAAGAACAATCTGAAACCCTTGAAGAACCTTACTGCTGCTGAAAAGAGGCTAATAAGGGCCTTAACAGGGGATCTGTGAGCAGGCTCAGCAAAAGGTATGGGTGTCTGATATAATAAACATATTGGTATGATTGCTAATACGTATAGGTACACTAGCATTGACAGGACTTTAATCATACAGATCAAAGGGAAACAGAGATCCAACAACGAGGTAGCCATCCGTGGGTTCATCCTTATGACTTGTGGAACTCACGTCGAGGCGAATCATTACGATTTTCATTCATTGGCGGGGATTGATGATTTTATGTAGAAAAGAGGAAGCAGAGTTCTTATTCACTTCTCAAGGCCCTTGGTTTAGGCCGTTGACGAGTTGAAGTTCGATCCCACTAAGACTCCCGATGAGCAGGAGAGCTGGATTTCAGATCTCATACAGTTTTCCAATATGTCTTGAACGGATCTGAAGATGTGACTGACATAACCAGTGCTTACCCCGAAGGCAACGGCCCACCCCCTCATGGTTTGTTTTGACAACATACAAAGACGGGCGGTTCAACTCCCTTATATACATTCCGAAAGGCCCAAAAAAGACCGGCAAGCCACTTCAGATTGCAGAGAAAATTATGGGCCAGAACCCCGCAGTGAACGATTCGGGGTAATGAGGAATTCTTAGACAGCCTCCAGGATCAGCTGAAGTTGAAGATTCAGCGGTAAGTTCTCATGCTCAGTGAGAAATTTTTGTTGCCGAGAAAGGCTTATTCAACTACGCTGGATTATCGTTATCTTCAGTCGCGATAGAAGGAGTTAGAGCGGCATGAAAGGCGCCTTATCTGCACTAGCAGGGGGGTGGCCACGCCGCGTGCTCGGTACATCGGAACCGAATGCCGATTTTAGCCTATTTTCCCACACTCAATTGCCTTCTTGGTGCCGTAGATACGGTATCTACCTCAATTTCCCACTCTATTTAACCGAATGCGGTAGCTTGATACTGATAACGCTTCATTTGCCTGTATTTATCTCCTGATATGGGTACGTTCACTCTCAAAGCTGGAATTTTTCGTGGTTGTGGCTGTTCAGAGGCCAGCAATCGCGTGGTCACAAACAGGGGGTAGCCTGCTACGGTCAACTCTGCCCTCCTGCTTTCCACCTCGCACCTCCCAACCCACCATGCTCGCCTTTTCCTCATTTATATGGTCGCTTGTTCTCGGAGTATTCAACACTCCCAATACCATCTCTGAATTCGACGATTTCTCTATTAGAACGATTCAGTTTGCTTCCAAACACGTGGAAGAACTACCTGTTACAGTTATCGAACAGCTTCGGTTTGCCCCTGCACTTCCTCGTCCATTGTCCTCCGACTCGCTCAACGCTGCACGAGACTCGCTCGCCCACATCTTATCAGCTACTGGAACGAATATCTCTGATGAAGCTATCGAGGAACTCCAGGGAAGATATCAGAGGAAGCTGTGGGGACCTGGTTTTGTTGATATCACGAACATCAAAGATGAGGCGAGGAAATCAATGGAGGTCAATATGGTGGATTTCCCTCTTCCAGACCCCTCCAAACATCCCGAATTGACTCCGATGTTGGCCAAAGTCAATGCGTCAGAAATCAAGAGTCATGTGACCCTGTTATCAACTGTGTTTGCTACACGTTATTATCGCAGTGTAGATGCTCGAGGTGAGCGCTTTCTATATTGGTTGCTTAATAGCTAATTCCATTTTCGACACATTAGCGCCGGCAATTTGGATTCAAAGCCAGTTCGCTTCATGGCTTGGAAATTCTCACGTCAAGTTGGCGGAGAACTCGTTCAACCAACCGAATGTCATTGCGAGGATAGAAGCCAAGTCTGGGGATGCTAACGCTCCCATTATTCTTCTCGGTGCTCATTTGGACTCTTTCAGTCTGACTGGGATGAGAATGGCTCCTGGTGCTGATGATGGTGGGATCTGGATCTTTTGACCCGTATCGAGTTTACTCCTAACCCATTCTTTCCCTTTAGACGCCTCTGGTGTCGCAGTGATGATGACTATCATTCGTATTCTCAAGGATAGCAACTTCCAGAGTGCCAACTACGCGATAGAAGCTCACGCCTATGCTGGTGAAGAAGGAGGATTACTCGGATCTCGAAAGCTTGCGGCGGCGTACAAGTTGGCTGGAAAGAAAATTCGTGGGATGCTCGACTTTGAGATGATCGGTACGGAGAACGGACATTTTCTCGTTTAGTACTCATCGGAGGAACCAGGCTATCAACCATACACATCAAGCAACGCGGGAAAGTCGAGTACCATAACCGTTCTTTCTGACCCGAATGTCGCGATGAGCTCGCACATGATTCAGGTCGTGAACGCGTACGTTCCTACTGCTGAGACCAGGAGCGTTCCGTGCGGCGTATGCGTTCCATTCTTTTGTAAAGAATTCAAGCTAATTGCTCTGTTTACAAAGTTTGGCTGCAGTGACCATTACTCGTTCCACAGTCAAGGCTACCCAGTTGTCTGTATCGCCGCTTATGGACCGCGTGACATTAACCTGAACCCCGGATAGTATGTGGTTTATTTTCTTAGCGGAGCTTTTTTAGCTTACGTTTGTCCCAGCCACACCAATAATGATACCGTCGATAAGCTCAACTTTGATAGAGCCCAAGACTTTGTAAAGGCGGGGCTGGCGTGGGTCGTCGAAGTAGCAGCTTGAATGTAAACGATACTGGATGTTTAGAATGATTGGAATGTACGATATGTTGTGTTTTATAGAGTCGCGAGCCACTCGAATTGGCTCACCTGTAAGCTCGAATCAGCGCCGAAATCGCATCACAGTTTTTTAGCCTTGGCGGGCCGCATCAACCTCGAGTTGAACGTGAGTGACAGTCAGAGTCAGAATTTAGGCTACCCGAAGTTCGCTCCTTTTTCTGCCTACGAGCCGCGTTCCCCGGCATATTGTTCAATTTCCTCTTTGTCTTTTCATGTAGCACTGAGATATGTATACCGAGGTGTGTGAAGTCCGTGAACGGTTATCGTATGCTACGGTAGAAACCGTCAAATTCTAGTCTAACTGTCGGGAATCACTACGCAATCGGTTTGCTGATCACATCCGTAGCGATCGATTCTTGAGGCTTGAGCTTGAACTTCAGCTAGGTAAGGTAGTAGGCGCATTTACGGCTGTAAAACCTAGTGCTCATCACCACAACGTTAGGCCACCTGTTCCTCTATCTGCTGTAAAGAGCCTGATTTGCATAGTTTCGCTGCAGTGGCCCCATTACTCGTTCCACAGCTAGTGATCTGTATCGCACCTCAGCGCTTCATTCAACGTTCATGGCCTCTGTGACAGTTAGTATGTAGCTTTGTTTTCCCGGTCTGTGTGAGATCAAAGAGGGACGGCCTAAGCTGTGCTTGTTTGAATTTCAGGCCAGATGGCGTGAGTGAGTCTGACAGACCGTAAAGTAGGTTTCGAGGGTTGGAAATTCCAAGTCTCGCGTGACATGGTTTGATGTGGCGATTGATGTCGGCTTCGGGCACGCGAAAGCACATTGCTAAATCTCACTAAAACGCGCCGCTCTCTTCTTTTGGATGGTACAATATTCCTAACAGCGATAATATTTTATGTTCATATTGATCTTTGGCGTTTTGGACCGGAATGTACAAGACGATTAGCGACCCGGGTGATCCCTCTATTTTTGGCTGCAAAGAATAATTTGATTTCCTCGATGTTGATGCAGGAGTGGTTTATGACATGACCCCCGCCTGAACACTTCCAGAAGAAAGGGTAATCGGTAACCAATCATGATTGGTCCTCTCAGGTGGATTGTTGAACGTTTTTCATCATTTGAGGGAATCTTTTTTTTTTGAAACGGCACAACTATTTTAGGGGTCCATATTTGAAACGCCGTTTCGAGGTCCGATCTGAGCCTATTGGTCTCATACACTCACAGGCATGACATCCGTTTTTGAGAGTATAAAAGAGGTACAAGACACACCTCTTCCTCCTCAGCCTCTATCTTTTTTTTTCTATTCTCCCCGTTCTCTTTTAAGGACCGGTTCCTACAATTTCCTTTCTTCAGAGAAGTCAAATTTATTTCAGACGCAACACTTGAAGCTCGACGCTTGTTTGTTTTCAACGTTCCCTACCCAACTCTCAAAAAATGTTCCCAAAGACACTCGCTGTTGTTATTGCCGTTGCCGTTCATGTTCACGCACATGCCGGTGTTACCCCAGCTTTAGGCGTTCAAGGACAACTCGCCAGAGGGGACTCTCAGAGGCCCAATGATCAGAACCCGTGTGGTCGTAAAGCCGATCTCAGCAAAATATCCACATCTACACCCGTCCAGGCCGACGCAGACGGTACCTTTTCTGCAACTGCTATCAACTTTAACCGGTGAGGCCTAGTTTCATTTTTTCGAAGTTGTAGATTTTTTTTCTCAAATAATTTTCGCTTCAAAAACCAGTGGCAAAGACGGATCCCGCCAGTTCACGGCTACCGTTGATGAGACCGGTACTGGAAAATCGTTCAAAGGTCAGGTCCAGATCACGACGAATGGCCAACTTGTATGTCAACCCCCATCATCCCATCTCTTAATTCGTTTGCTTTTTCCCTTTCTTACCTATTTCTTTTTGATCTAGGCACCTAAAACTACTGGAACTGAGCAAATCGTCGCGAAGTTGCCAGCTGGAACCAAGTGTTCGGGTGGTACTAGCGGCAACTTGTGTTTGGTCTCGTTCAAGTCTGCGGGTAGATTTGGTAACTGCGTTGTAGTAGCACAAGGTGGCGCCGGTGGTGCTGGTGGTGCTGGTGGTGCTGGTGGTGCCGGTGGCGCTGGTGGAGGTGCTGCTAAGGGTACCGGTGTAGGTGCTCAAGGCAAGGACAAGGGTGATGGCAAGGGTGTTAACAAAGGTGATGGCAAGAATTCCGCTGGCGCTGGTGGAGGTGCTACCAAAGCTACTGGTGCAGGGGCTCAAGGCAAGGGCAAGGGTGATGGGGAAAATGCCGGTGGCGCTGGTGGAGGTGCTACCAAAGGTACTGGTGCAGGGGCTCAAGGCAAGGACAAGGGTGATGGGAAAAATGCCGGTAGCGCTGGTGGAGGTGCTACCAAAGGTACTGGTGCAGGGGCTCAAGGCAAGGACAAGGGTGATGGGGAAAATGCCGGTGGCGCTGGTGGAGGTGCTACCAAAGGTACTGGTGCAGGGGCTCAAGGCAAGGACAAGGGTGATGGCAAAAATGCTGGTGGTGCTGGCGGAGGTGCTGCTAAGGGTACCGGTGTAGGTGCTCAAGGCAAGGACAAGGGTGATGGCAAGAATTCCGCTGGCGCTGGCGGAGATGCTACCAAGGGTACTGGTGCAGGGGCTCAAGGCAAGGACAAGGATGATGGCAAAAATGCCGGTGGCGCTGGTGGAGGTGCTGACAATGGTACTGACGCTCAAGGCAACGCCAAGGGTGATGGCCAAAACGGCAAGAATGGCAAGGGCGATGCAGGTGCTCAAGATAAGGGTAATGCCAAGGGTGCCGGTGATGCCAACGGCGATGCTAAAGGCAAGGGAAACGACAATAATGGACAGCAGCAAAACGGCGTACAGGCCAAAGTTGCTCCTGGCGCTCAAGGGGTAAGGAACATCCCTCGCTTACTGGTGGACCACGGAACTGATGAATAATTCCCCCTTGTTTACCGTAGGGTACCCGTGCACCTCGCTTCATTCGCTACTATGCCAAATCGGAAGAGTAGATATTTTTTGACGAGTGGAACGCAAGCCGTTCTTTCATACGATATTCTTGTGTTAGTCGCGTAGTTCACCGTTTATGAATTTGATGATAGAGGCAGCAAAATTCCTGTTGGAGAATTGGATCCTTGAAGGCATTCAAGCGTCACAATCATGATATAAAGAATGAAGAATGTCCATCCGTACTTAACGACAGGGAGAAATGTGGATATCACTCTGACGGCTCCGGCCCAGCGGCTGAGTTAGAGGTTATAAACAAGGAGCTTATAACCTCCAAGCGCCAATCTATCGAAAGGCATGCATCTAGAAAAAGATTCAGGACCCCCACACGAAGTTGAGTGCTGTCAAACCTGATACTCATCCTGTTTGAAGTCGCTTATTACACATCCGGATTTGTACCCCCGGAATTGGCTTGTCATAGAACTTCGCAACTTTGGTTGTAAAAATTGACTCAGCTGAGGGTACATCAGTCCAACACCGAAGAATGGTTGTATCGAACTCAGGTACAGTGACGATATATGAACTTTGCGGCTTAGTATTCGCGACGCTCAGATTACAAAAATGAGTTAATAAATCGATTTGCCAGTTTACAAAATGTGTTGTGATATATACTAGTTGCGAGCCAAACATGATACTACGACACTAGTGAGTACCGTAGCTGATAACCAGGACGATCAAAATCACTTACAGTCCGGTGCAGTCCGGACTCTGGCAGCATGGTTCTATTGGATGAAGTTGGATTTCCCCATCAAGCAACCAGTTTTGATCGAAGTCCCCCAAACTTTCGGGACTACTAGAAAGGATAATCAGGGCAGTTGCACCACTGTTGAATGTATAAGTGAAGGCCTTGCACTCGAAAACATATAATGGGTTGGGGGAAGGTTAACCTGGGAGCAGCTTTTGAGAATCTTCGCGGTTCTTGAGACCATTGGGCTAACCTGTTGCGCTCCCTTGAGATACCAGCAAGATACAAAGATTTAGTTGGAAACTATGAATGGATTGGTTGGAAGGATAGTATATTTGTCCGTCCCGGACAAAATTTAACTCTTCGGTTTGGGCCAGTAAATTTGCCGCTTTTAGTCGTGTGATCAGAACTTTTATGGTTGTTTCTTATAGTTTTGACACCGTGCTTCTCGATTACGCGGCTATCAACACGTATTTCGTTGTTTTTACCCTTACCTAGTCTCGTCCGCCTTGATTTCAACCTCCATCTGGTGGCAAACGACAAGACCCTTGAGAACAAGGTTTCTAGCACACCCACTGGCCAAAACTTTTTCTGAAAGCTAAAACAATAGCACTCAACAAGCCAAACAGGTCCCCACAGATTTACGTGTGTGCGTTGCTCTTCAGCCTCCAGCTTTTCCAACTAACCACCACACACTTGTCACTCCTTTGTGCTTTGCGTCCTCTGTTCATGTCTTATCTTCTCCATTCACATCTGCTGTTCACCTCTTCTATTCATTTGCTTGCATCCTTACACATCGCTCTTTTAAATCTGTTCTATGGTAGACCCTACTCCCACTCCACAATGTCGGTCGTGCCCCTCTGGAATGTGTGGAGGTTTCCTGGGACCTGTAATTGATAGAGAGCTTCACCAAGCTCACTGCTAAATAGAGAGGCACTGGCAGAACCCAGAAGTGTGTGACATCTGTCACCACACGGAGACTCAACACTGTGTTCCTGATCGACAAATTCTTCCACAATGTGGAGGATATTCACCAGCAGGTTGTGTTCAGTACATCGGTGTAAGTTCTAGACTGCCATTGTATTTTATTGTGTACTTCAACTGACTTTGCCAACTAGGATGCGCAAACACACATGGACAGGTGCTCATTCTGTCAATGTAGTTGGAGGCACACTATGCCCTAGAGTGAGTAAACATCCAACATTTGCTTTCTACTGGTGCTATATTGAGATGTTTGCAGGACACCTGCCCTTTCATCAGAAACCCAAGAGATAGATTTATACCCTTGCCACCAGGAAGAACCATGAACTTCCAGATTCTAACAGGTATTTTGCTTTCCCTCTGCTTCTATGTTTTATCTTATTTGTTTAACATTGTTTGTTCAGCATGCACATTTGGGATGACATGACTCAATGACCATCCCTTTGATTATGCATGTCTTTCATGGTAGAGAGGATAATACCTCTACAATGTTGGAAGTCTGAACACCAACCTGGGTGGGGCAGCTGTTGAACCTATCATATCTGTTACTTTGCCCTCTCTGTTCTCATGTCACAGATTTCACTGTTACACTCCTATCTTTCATTATCTTATCTGTGCTATGTGTTTATCATATCTTATCCTCTGATATTCCAATGTGGGATAGACTGTTGGACTTGTTCTAGACTTGTCCAGGCACTCCTTGATTGTAGATTACTAAAAGGGTATTATGCTTATATCTAGATCACACTAGCAACAACCTCAGCAGGTCAGATGTCTAGATGTTGGTCACCACTTAGATACAAACAGTTGGTAACTGTATATCATAGATTGTTAGAATGTTGAGTAGATGTATAGAAAGAGCATGGGGAAGCCCTGGAGAAACCCTAGAGATTTCCACCACCAGATCTTATCTGGTGACCAGGTACACCTTATGGAGATACTCCACAAACATATGGAAAATTTACTTGGTAGTTTGGCCCACATGGATAGAGTACCAGAGGTCTCAGTCTAGTTCCTGGGGTCTTAGATAACAATTGTGTATATAAGCTAGATGGACTGAGCCTTAGAGCCTCAGACAATCAATGTCTTCTGTTTCCTAACAACACTACTGGCTAACACCCAAGCTCTCTTCATCTTCTTTACTCCATCTACAAGCCTA
>MU127851.1:147664-184273 GCA_014904975.1 Marasmius fiardii PR-910
TAGGCTTGTAGATGGAGTAAAGAAGATGAAGAGAGCTTGGGTGTTAGCCAGTAGTGTTGTTAGGAAACAGAAGACATTGATTGTCTGAGGCTCTAAGGCTCAGTCCATCTAGCTTGTATACACAATTGTTATCTGCTCAAAATCCTTGCATAGCCTACACTTGTGACTTGTTCCATACAAACTACCATATTCATGTCAACCTTACTTACTCTACATGACTCTATAATTCCCCACCTATTGATACACACTTCTGAGGGACTGTGTTTATACACCATGTACAATAGTCTTGGTTTTCTTTTAATCTCACAAAGAAATCTAAGAGTCTCTATCTGTAGCCTTTTCTGATCTCCCATATATGGTAACTGAACAAGATAATCATCAAGAGCCTCCAGTTCATCATCTGTAAGGGGTCATTCAACCATGGAAGTGTAGGAGATGATTAGCCCCAAATACTGCATCCTGCATCTAGTCCATCATGGGGATCATTATCCTTGTTATGATACTGAAGAATGTTTCTGCATTCCAAGTCATTCATACACCCTTCATCCTAGAACCCAGTGTACCATGTAAGATGGCATTCCCTGTATATGCTCATAAGAGGCACAGATATGTGCTCTTGGTACATCATGTCTAAGATTGCTGAGATGTCCAGTAATCATTCCTCTTCCAAAAGAGGGAAAGACTTGAAGAATATGAAGTACAATCTTTTCAAGATCTATCTGTCAGCCTGCTATGACCAACTTTTTGTCTGGAGTTTTGCTCATTAATAACTGGATGATATGTGGGCTCACTGCCTACTTTCTTCATCATCACACTCTGTATAAACTAATGCAAAAGCCCAACTGGACCTCTAAATGCTGGACTTGTTTCCTGAAGTGTTGGATTGATTTCTATCCAAAGCCTTCCTGGTCATCCCATGTACACTGTGTAAGTACTTGGATAGTATATATATTTGTGTAATCAAAAAGCCAGTTATATGCACCTCTGTTTGTACAGCTGTGGTGTCATCCTCCATCAATAGAGAAGCTGCATCACTCAAAGATGCTAGCATCTGTTGAAGACTGTCTATCATAGTATTGTAGTCTAGAGTTGAAAGGGTATTCTGCCTCAAAGGCCATGTTAAAATATACAAGAATCAAGTTTGGTATGTGCCTGCATGAATAATTGGATAAATTCCGTAGCCTCACCATACCATTGTTCAATGCATGCAAGATCTCCAACTTGGGTGAGAACTGTTCTTCTAACATCCACCTAGTCTGTTCAAAGGCACTTTTGAGTGTGAAATCAGAGAAATCAATGGCAGATTTGTTATTAGTACTAGCCAGACCCTCACTGAATATGTTGGTAAATACCAAAAGAAACAGGAATGGAATTTTTGGATGGATCAGCAGGCCAAAAGAGACTGAGAGTGGCACACAGATGTTGAAGTGCCATATGTACATACACATGTTGGATACATGCACTAACACCACCAACACTGCACAGGTGCATGTGGTGAAAGTAATCATAACTATACAAATCAGTGTGCAGTCTAATACACAAGATTACTTTCAGTAGCAGTGGTCAAATACAATCAAGAAACAGATTAGATTGAGCATAAACAACTTTAAGGCCATTTTTGAATAAGCAAGTTCCAAATTCTGTCTGTCTGTATCTCTAATGTCTGTTCAGAGTGAAGTCTGGTCTGATCTGCCCTTCTGTCCATTGCAAGGAAAGAATCTTTGCATGGTCAGGTGTGAAATTGTTTGATGAAAAAGGAATACCATTGAACTAGAGGTGACCATCACTTATATAGATTTATTGACATTTCTTTTGGAATTTGTCCAGCCTTGAGGGGTGCCTATGGTTGACTTCTGTACTCAGGATCAGGTGAAGGAATGAATTCCAGGCCCTCAATAGAAATTGCCATTTTTACCTTCTCGAAGTTGGTTTCCAATCAATTGGCAGTTGAGACTGTGATGAAAACCTCAAGTCCTGCATGCTATATATGGGACATTTGAGTTGGTCTCTTTTCTTCATCCATTCAAATATTAGACTGGCCATGATAATTGAGCATCTTTCTATAAGAAAGAAATTGCATTAGATACTATGTGTCATGAAACACTCTCCTGTTACTCTTCCCTCTACTTTCATTTCACTCTTTCCTGGACACATGGTAAACACACATTAGACACATGTTAGACACATGTTACTCTAGCATGCTGAGAACACATGTTTTCCTTGTTTCATGACTCATGGACACACCATAGCCACATGTAGATGCCATGCTTTAGACACATGGCATGGTCTCTGAACAGTATATAAGCAGTAGCTAATCACTTGTATTTGGTAGTCTTGAGCTGGTTTATTCCTCACCAGTCTATAAGATCCATCTTTTCCCTCTTTTCTCTATTGTCTGAAAGCTTAGTGCAATGTGTCACCAGGTGAGAACTGGTGATTACTAACACTATATTACCATGCTAAAGGGACCAGCTCTGAGGCCTATTGTGATTGTATTTTGAGTGAGTCCTTTGAGCCTATATAAGATCCCTGTAGATGGACACCACTAGCAGTCAAAACATCTCATGGTAAAGCTGCAAGTGCATCTCTGCATCTACAATGCAGAGGCTGTGGCTGGAGGGTGGATCTTGGTGTGCCAGATTGACCCCAAGGATTTGCATGTGAGTGATGAGATAGCACCCTCCAATAATGATAGGATTCTTTGCAGCATGTGTTAGTTGTAAAATAAAGGGTATTGTGAGGTTGCCAAGATGTCACAATGCTTCCTGAACCAGACACAGATTGTTGTGGTGAATGTAAGGAGCCAGATCATGAAACATGAAAAAAAGATATCAGATATACTTACTCAGCATTGGCAAATGGAATGTGTGCATGATATTTGTAATAGCAATTCAAATTGTATTGAGCATATTAGCAGTAGTGCAAGTAAGTATACATGGACAATTATAAGAGATATAATACTGTAAGACTTACCCCTTGAAATCTCAGACATCTGACTATGTGACTTGAGCAGGAAGAATACCTGGCAGCATCCATAAAGCATTAGAGCTGGTAGAGCTGTGAGGTGATGAGCTTGATATGCTTCCTGTACTTGCTGTTTTGGGACCATGTGAAGACAGATTACATCCACACAAACATTGGCCAGTACAGCTGTAGTTGCACAACCTCTGCACATACCTACAGTGCCAGCAGACTAGAGGCATGTCAGGACAGAGGGACATATGTGGCTAGCATGTGACAGAGCAAAGTGGAGCATAATCAGGACTTTGTCAATTTGGAGTCAATTTGGAGTCAATCATGCAGATATTAATATCATTAAGCTTCAAAAATCCTCTTGTACAGATGGCCCTTTTGGATGCAAAAGTTGCAGTACTTGGCAAAAGCCAGAAGATGTTTTTTTTTGATGAAGCTGTTTGTTAATGCAAACCTTGTTGTAGGTCCTTAATATTGTTTTGTTAGTCAGATTTATTCATGTAACATGTTTTTGCTTACTGAGAAAGGTGTCACTTGTGAAAACAATTTTTGTTCCTTGATCTGGTTTTGGACAGATAGAGTCTTGAACCACATCTGCAAACATTACACCCCTCTTACATCCTACATAACTAGCTGTAACAGTTGATACTGGTTACAGGAAAATGTAACCTGGGGGGAAACTGTGGGGGGGAGGACAGAGATTGAAACTGGTGACAACATCCTATCACTGCTTGGTCCAGATGTCACCCTGTGGCATTGGCACTATCTCTGTGAGTTGTTAACCTCCCCAAAATTCTGACAGATTCTCCACTTCTGTGGTTTCTGTGTCTGCTGTTTTTGCAGTTCATCTTCCTCTATACCCACTTCCGGGAAAAACTGTTCCAATCCTTTCTTCTCACATTCTCAGTTCAGTCTTTTCATTAGCTCGTCCATTGTAAGGCCTCCTCCTTCATGAGCTTTTTCCATTTCATCCCGTATATACTCTGGTTTCACCTCTTTGATCACCTTTATGAAGTCTTCCCACCTTTCATAGTCCTTGTCCACTTTCCGCTTGAGTATGTGTGGTAGTGAGTCACAGACTGTAGTTATCGTTGCCAGACTTGTAGGCACATTCGAGGGTTCTGCTAAATACTTTGTATTTATATTGATTAGATGGTTCAACATGTTCTAATAGCTCGTGGTCTTTGATACAGTGCTTCTTGAGTTCTCGTAGATAGTCTTTCATTGTCTTCTCTGCTGGCTCGGAAACTTCAGCTGGAACAAGCCCATGAAGCAGTCTGTTTTGCGTTCCTCTGGCTCGTTATACCACTTCTCTGCTGGTGTTCCTACTGGGGAATAATATCCTGTCATTTCCGCTCAATCTTTTTGTTCTGCTCCCAATGCCATTAACTGTAATGCCACCTTTCTCTGGAACTCCTTCAAATCCAGCTTTTTGTGTACATTACTGGAGAATTCTAGCATATCGCTACCTGTCATGATTCTTCTCCATTTTTGCTTTGGTTGTGCTATCTCCTCTTTAAGTTTGTCTATTTCTGGTTGTTGTTCCTCTGTTTTTGATGTCGAAGGCTCTCTACTGTGTTCTTTGTGCTCTTTTTCCTGCAGTTTCGTAATGATACTGAACAGTGACTTGTCTGGCTGTTCCTGTTCTTTGCCTCTATTTGGAGACATGAACAGTGTTCCCTGTGTCAATAAATTCCTGGAACTGTCTGTGTTGAGATTTGGGCTGTGGAAGCAGCAAGCCTGTGCGAGTACTCTCACCGATATTCCAGAACTTTCTGTAGTGACTCAAGCTCCAAGCTTTTTACTCAGCATTCTCACTTACTGTAGAACATTCTAGATACATTGTAGGGTATATAAAGATGTAGGTAGATACTGGGCTTCCTCATTGGTTTGCTCTAATTCAAGCCAATCTTACCATTCAGTGAAATTGTAAACCTACCTTACTCCTCATCATCTAAACACTCACACCCGGAAATCCAACACCGTCCGCTTCTTTTACGTCATTCCATAACATTCCGTGTGTCGAAATCCCAAGCCGCGGGAACTTGCTGCCAGGTTCTTCCCATACTTGAGCGAAGATTCACAAACTATATAACAAGTCTCTCCGTCCACAGTAATGATATCTGGTGCATCAACCAACATGACTGATGGAAAGAATTCGGGCTTGGAATTCATGCTTGATTTCAGAATCGATTACAACAACGACCAACAACAAGCATGAACAAAACAATTGAGACCACCATGACATTCCCCCCCAATTCTGTGTTCAACCTCTAGACAGGAATAAAGTTCCAAGACTGTTTGTTGTTCTGGAGATCAACCTGAACATTTGTCAGTCTCTTTCAAAAGCTTAAAGAGATTGTAAAACTGTACATTACTGCCATTGAGGGACCAATAGAGATCTCTGTTGTCACTGGTCATGATGTAGCCAGTGTAGCCTCCCTTGTTGTTTCTGGACCAAAGATATCAACTGACAGGAATAAAGCTCATCCAGGCCAACAGTCTCACCTCGCAACATTAATGATCCATGGGGTCTCACTGGCAGAGCGAGTGACCTTAGCACCCGGAGTGGATGGTATGGCAGTATAGGCATATTCGCCATTACTCTCCTTAGAGCGAATTCGGCCAACACCATCGATAAGGAACTGAATAACAACCTCACACATCAGTTTGTGTGATCCACAGAGAATGATTCACAAACCTTTTGCTCAGCAGTGATTGTGACGTCTGCAACAGAGAACTGTTTACCGGAGGCGTTGGGGGTGACAACACCTTGGGTAACTCCCCCAGTAACGTCAATTTGGATGTTGTATATCCCAGGAGGAAGTGCAACAGGTACGGCGGGTGCAGACATATTAGATGAGAGAGCTTTGTCAGTAAGAGTGCAGTGGTTATCGGGTTGATGTCAAGAGACGTGGTTTTCGGTCGCCTTATATACATTCCAGACTGGAGTTTGCAAGTATTTTGACAATCATTGATCTTTCCAAAGGCTCCAAGGTTGAAGCTTGAGGGCCAGGTGGCCGGGAACTGGGGATAGTCCAGAAATCGCTGGTACCTGAATTGAATACCACCGGTCGACTTGTTACCGGATGTTTTTCAGAGAAACTCGCGGTTTTCGAGCGCCTGAGGGGGCATCTTTGAATGTAAAACATCATACATGGGTGAGAAAAATCACAGACCGTAGTTGCTCGAGATATCATCAAAGTAGGACACGGGATAGTAGCTATTGACATGGTGCAGTCGAACCGCAATGCCGTCGGAATACGGCTTTCTTGTGGCATAGATTTGGCTCTCACCGATTCCTGCCGCTATACGATCGGCCTACAGCATTATGAATGATTATGTTCAAATTACACGACATATTCGGAGCTTTTGAAGAATATTGACTTCTAGTTGCCAGCTCCACGAATCTAAGATCAACGTGCGTTACTCAAGCTTAGCGGTCTGGAGCTACCGCTACAGTTTCCATGCTGGCCGACCGGGCATGGTCCCACCGTGTACTGGAGCATTGCCTATACACTCTGATGTTGCCTCTTAGAATGGGACGGGTAGTCCAACTGGTTCGTCGTGTGCGATCCGATGTGTCCCATTTTAGGCAGGAACGTAACATTCAGAGACACCATGCCTTGCGAAAGGCCATGTGAATCGGAGATGTGTACTTGAATATAAGTTTCCCAACTACACTGGGAGTGACAACCCCATACGACAAACTATTTTGCGGATTTCCAATGAACCGTCACGTTGAGCGCTCACATGTACCAGGTGTGCCAATCGCAAGATTCTGGAATGGACCTGAATAGGTGTCACGTTCATTATGGGTTGCTTCTCTGACAGATCTTTGAATAATAAACTTACGGGGCTTCCAAGTCGCCGAATGTTCCCATCACCTGTGGGGGCATAACGGATGAATCATCGGCAAGTGATGTCGAACGCTCACGACAGTACATTCCATCTTTCAATCAGTTGTACCATTCTATCCCGCTGAAGCCCTTGGCACAATAGGCACTGTTATTAGAAAGCCGATTGAGATACCGGCAATTCCCAGCTTGAATCGCCTTGAACCATTTTGAATGCCAATCTTATCCCGGAGCCAGCCTGCGGACGATGCAGCTGTATTATCTCCGACAGGAGGCACGGAGTGTGTAGAAGGGCTGGGAACAGTGTGGTAAGGAAGGGAGAAGCGCGCAAATGGTAAAATAAGGGTGGAGGTCGGTAGTCGGGAATGTAGAGCAAGAGGGAAAAATAAAACTGTGACCGCCAATGTCGATCGGTATCACAGGAATAAAATCAAGGGTCATTTTCCATCTACGAATCTGGACTACTGACTACTGACCGAAATCTCGTTGTTCTGGGGTTTGTGTAATTTGATCGAGAGAGACGACTCTTTCCGCTGAATTTACACGTCTACTTGACTCCCAACTGTATTCTTTGAACAGCAAGTGGTAAAGTACGAACTACCGCCATGGTGGCAAGAGCCCAATACCTAAACAAGGAAATTTAATTGCTGCGGTGGCTGATCACCAAGCGATTCTCTCAGCGCCGTCAGAGGTTCCCCAACCTTTTGAACCATGGTGGTGGCAGGCCATGTTCCCATCACCTGTGAAGGCAACCGAATGATTGATTAATCCTTGAGTCGCAAATGCGTTGGACAGTATATTCTATCTTTGAGTCTGTTGTACCATTCTATCCCGCTCAAGTCCCCGACATGACAGGCACTGTTTTTAATTCAAAGCCGATTGAGATACCGACAATTCCCAGCTTGAATCACCTTGAACCATTTTGAATGCCGATCCTATCCCACAGCCAGTCTGCGGACGATAAACACGTAAGGAGTCTGATTCTGGAACACAACAACAACTGAGTGCTTGAGTACTAGCACTATCAGACTTTGTGGGGCAGTTGTTTGATAACATTACAGAAACATCACCGGAGCTCAACTTTTGTACTAGAATAATTGAATTTATGTATAGCTAGGGTGACTACATTTTTGTTTGAGTCAAGAGCTGACACAGAATACAAGACAGAGTTTTTGATGGCGCCCGTGAGCACGGCAAAAATAGAAGAGAATAATCTGTCTACACTTGCACTTGGTATACTTGTGTACCAGAGTTAGATGTACCGCAATCACCTCACAACCCCTTAATATACTCTACTGACCAGACGGAGTGTTGGCAATCATGGAAGAAGAGTCGCGTTATGCAGTGAACCGGTGACCTTACTACCAAAAATGAATCATACCATCAAATAATGTCCCCAAGCATGTGCAATGTCCTTGAAAAAAATTAGTACACCGTATCAGAAAATACACATCCCCGATCCTCTCTCCGAGTGGCCCAAAAATAGACTGTACCGATTACTGAAAAAGCCCCGTAGCCCCATCGTTGGGCCTTAAAGTAATCAGCACATCACACTAGAAAATTAACAAATCGTTGCGCCTCTCAAAATAAATACACACCTGGACCTCCTGAAAACAATCATCCTGATCATCCCTGATTCTCCACCCTGAAATTAAAGGCACCCTGCAACGGAATAGAATCGTTCTTTGGAAACAACCATGCCTTGAACAGCTTCTCCCAGAGAACTCTCTCCATTCACTCCCTTGGTCAATCATTACACTACAGTTGGAGTGGGGCCATTCTATCGAACGTTGTGGGGTGTTATCAGAATTCACGGCACTGACATTTGAACGTCCTGATCTAGATATGTGAACATCTGATGGTGGAGATCTGACAGTCCGATAGCCTGAATGTTTCTAGGGAAGGTGTAGGGATATCTGGGGTTCACAGGGGGAAAGAATGAGGCAGCAATTTGGATCTGTAATCGGCGTCGAAGTGGTGGAGTTTGTCCAGATGGAGCTTCTTCGAATTGGGCCAGTCCACTTTATCACCATGTATAGGCCTAATTTTTACAAGGCCCAGAACAACGAGTAGTCAGTAGTCCAGATTTGTAGATAGAAAATGACCGTTGATTTCATTCCTGTGATACTGATCGACATCGGCGGTCACCGTTTTATTTTCCCTCTTGTTCTACATTTCCGACTACAGACCTCTACCCCTTATTCTACCATTCCCGCACTTCTCCCTTCCTTACCGCAACGTCCCCAACACACTCCGTTCCTGTTGTCGGAGATCTTACATCTGTATCATCCGCAAGCTGGCTACTGAATAAGATCGGCATTTAAAATGGATCAAGGTGATTCAAACTGGGGATTGTCGGTGTTTCAATCCATGTGTGTTCACCGGCGAAATGCCTATCATGTCGGGGACTTGAGCCGTACAGAATTTTAAAATTGATTGAAGGATGGAATGCACTGTCATAAGCCTTCGAAATCACTTGCCGATGATTCAATATTCATCCGTTATGCCTCCACAGGTGCCGGGAATATTCGGCGACTTGAAAGTCCTGGAGTCCCAACTAGGCTCATTATTTGAAGCTTTGTCCAAGAAGCACATTATAGTGAACGTGACACCCATTCAGGTCCAGAATCTTGCGATTGGCACACCTGCTACATTTGAACATTCAACGCGACGGTTCATTGGAAATCCCCCAAAACCGTTTGTCGTATGGAGTTGTCACTCCCAGCGCGGTCGGGAAATTTATATTCAAGTACACGTCTCTGATTCACATGGCCTTTCGCAGGCCTTTGGTAAGAATGCAACCGAAATCAGACTGCGAGCAAAATTTCCGAACAACTTCTTTACTGGACCTCCAGTTATATCCCTGGATCTGAAATATCTGGACTGGGAATAGTTATTCGCCCCCTTTTGTTCATGGCATGTTTGTCTTTAAGTGACTAACATTTATCTTTGAAGCTTGCAACTAGATCTCGGGATTCTTCAAAATCTCCGAATATGTCGGTGTAATTTGAACACATTCACTCGTGGATGTTGTGGGCTGATCCTAGAAAGGCAGAAATCGGTGAGAGGATAACTCCGCGACAAAGAATCCGTGTTTCCAAAGCAGGTTCGACTGCACCATGTCAGTATTCACTTCCCATTTCCTACTTTGATGATATCTCGAGCAACTACGGTCTGTGATTTACATCACCCAATTATGCTGTCTTACTCAATGATTTAACCCCTCAGGAGCTCGAAGGCCCCGGGTTACTCTGAACAACATCCGGTGAGCAACCTCCGGTGGCAAGTCGACTGGTGGTATTCGACTCAGGTACCAGCCATTTCTACACTATACCCGAATTCCAGCCACCCGGCCCTCAAGCTTCAACCTTGGAGCCTTTGGCAAGGTCAATGGTTGTCAAAATACTTGCAAACTCCAGTCTGGAATGTATATAAGGCGACCGGAAACCACGTCTATTGACATCAACCCGATAACCACTGCACTCTTGAAATACTCACAAAGCTCTCTCATCTAATATGTCTGCACCCGCCGTACCTGTTGCACTTCCTCCTGGGATATACAACATCCAAATTGACGTTACTGGGGGAGTTACCCAAGGTGTTGTCACCCCCAACGCCTCCGGTAAACAGTTCTCTGTCACGGACGTCACAACCACTGCTGAGCAAAAGGTTCGTGAATCATTCTCTGTGGATCACACAAACTGATGTGTGAGGTTGCTACTCAGTTCCTTATCGATGGTGTTGGCCGAATTCGTTCTAAGGAGAGTAACGGCGAATATGCCTATACTGCCATACCATCCATTCCGGGTGCTAAGGTCACTCGCTCTGCCAGTGAGACCCCATGGATCATTAACGTTGCGAGGTGAGACTGTTGGCCTGGATGAGCTTTATTCCTATCAGTTGATATTTTTGGTCCAGAAACAACAAGGGAGGCTACACTGGCTACATCATGACCAGTGACAACAGAGATCTCTATTGGTCCCTCAATGGCAGTAATGTACAGTTTTACAATCTCTTTAAGCTTTTGAAAGAGACTGACAAATGTTCAGGTTGATCTCCAGAACAACAAACAGTCTTGGAACTTTGTTCCTGTCTAGAGGTTGAACACCAGAACTTGAGAAGTGGGGGAATATCACTGTGGTCTGAATTGTTTTGGTTGTTCTTGTTGTGTTGTTGTTGTTGTAATTGATGTTGTCCTTGGTCAAGATACTGTGAGCTCTGTGGAGTGGCTTTGACATGTTGCACTGTCCAAATTCACAAGTATTTCTTGTGAACCCAATTAGTAAAAGAGAAACCAGTTCACCAAACTGGATATCCCCAAGCCATTCCATTGACGTTTCCTGTGACACTCCTGGCCTACAAAGACACAGTGAAGTGAAATACATTTTGATGAGAGAACATTTCATTCATGTTGCATTATGAAATGACCAATTGATATTTTTGCATCTCAAGAAGAAAACATAGCTGATTTTTTTTTATGAAACCTTTACACTGTTTATAACACACAGAATGAGTAGATATAACGGAGCTCAAGGATTCCAATGAGACGAGCATCAAGGGGGGATGTTGGACATGGCCACACCAGTGGATAAAGTGATTGCAGGACTGCATCATTGCAACGGGCAAGAACAAATTCAATTACAACTCATTGTCCACTATCTACTTTCTTTCTATAGCTCCATCCTGTTCACCTAGTTATATGGCACTAAGACTACAATCAGTGGGAGCCTTCTGTGCAAGCACCTTCTACATAAGCCTCAATTTTCAAAATATAGAATACTCACAGAAAAGTATTAGTTTTTTGATCTTTTGACTCATAACACCAGAAGTGCAGGATTTTAAGGAAACATGTAGGAAGTTGGTGGTTATTAAATAGAGTGCAGAATATCTTGGTACCTATATGTTG
The DNA here is from genome assembly GCA_014904975.1 of Marasmius fiardii PR-910. Lineage (NCBI taxonomy): Eukaryota > Fungi > Basidiomycota > Agaricomycetes > Agaricales > Marasmiaceae > Marasmius > Marasmius fiardii. Next base: position 159,401 of record MU127851.1, read on the forward strand.
TATGTATATCTCAATAGAAAGGGTGCCTCAGTGAAAGTATAGCTCTCAGCTTCCTCTCAGCTCTACTAGCTACTCTCAAGCTCTGTCAACTTTCCCCCCCTCCTTATCTTCAGCACCAACTCCTCTTGACTGACGGTCAACAAAATAGGTATCTATACTTCCTATCACTTACTATCTTTTTTTAAAAAATTAGCCCCAGTGCTGCTTTTAGAATCAATTCAAGTTCTATCAATCTATGAGGGACCCCATATACTGGGCATACTTGTGAGGTTTTATGCTTCTAGAGGGTGACTCAAGCAAAGCTAAGATATACTTACAATAGTAAATATATGCATTCAATCATGTAACAACAGACTTTCAAAGGTCTGTGGTAGAAGCTGGGCATGGTATATCTGAGCCTCTCTAAATCATATGGTTTGTTATTCCCATCCCTTCTCATGGCCTCTGGAGTGTAACTCATGCAAACATAAGCAAGAGGTATGAAAAACAGTTACTTTCCTTTCTGTAGTCCCACTCCCTCCTGTACACCTGAACAAGATCTCCTTTCTTGAATGTCACTTCTCCTTGTCTTGACTCTATCACCTTCCTATCAAATACCCTTTTTCTCTTCGTTGTGTGGTTCTGGATCTGGTTGTAACCATTCAAATCTTGTTGTGCTATGTAGGCCATGTTTGTGGTGATCCGTTTGGCAGTAAGTTCTTCTCCTGCATGCTCAACTGGTGTTTTCGGTGTATTGATGACCCTCCTGAATAGGAGTTCTTTCGGAGTGAAGTTAATGGATGGCAGGATGCGGTTATTTAGCATTTGTATGGCTTTGTCAAAGAAGTCGGGCCATTTTTGTGGTAGTGACTCCCAATTCATATTCTTGAATTCCTCTGTATCCTTGCCCACTTCTGATACACATAGTCATCTCAGAATGTGCAGCAATAGCTGATTGGTTCCTTCTACCAGTCCGTCCACCAGGGAGAATATGCTGGTATGATGTGTTGTTTTATCCCTTTTCTTTCACAAAACTCTGCCACTGCCTTGTTCTTGAAGTGGGTTTCCCATCCGACATGGAACCACGTATTTGTTGTACATATTTCCTAGACTATCAGCTGTCATTTTTGCAGTACCTGCTGTTTTGAACTTGTCTCCCCAGATGTGTTGTGAATAAGTGTCGAGATATAATACTACTGTATGGTAACCGCCTTTCCCTTTTGGCATTGACAGGTAGTCTCCTCAACTATATCACTGCTCCATTGATCAACTTGGACAAAACATATGAGAAGAATGCGACTCCGGTCTGGGCATAACTGGGAAATCAGATGAACGGACCAGGAGCATTTTCAGCACGTCGTCTGCTAGACATCACTTGCTACAATTGTGGTCGGAAGGGACCTATCAAAGCTAATTGGGATAACCCGGAATTCAGAGGTTTTGGAACGAGAATCCAACCGAACAGACGAAGTCTGAATTGACAGAGTAACGTCACATATTATGAAACACGAATGAAAAACGCGAGATCACTGCTGTAACGGGGCAAAATCCAGGCGGGTACATAGAAACAAAAATGAATAATTTTGTCCACGTCAGACCGCCATACAATCATGGGATAGCAAAGATTCCAAGCCACAAAAAGCTTCGCTTACGAGTTACGCAAACTCTCACCTAGCTAGATATGGTCGGAAACCGCCGTATCTCGGCGCATGTACTTGGTATTCGGAGGAGTTTACATAGCTTTCGGCGGAACCCATCTTGTGGGTGCAAAAAGAGTCTTTTGACTTCGAGTTTGACATCCAATTTCATTACTAGTTGAACAACGGGTACCTCCCAGTTTTACTCGAGTCTTTTGGTCATTCGCAACCTAATTTGAAAGGTTCGAGATAGAGTCATCGCAAACCTGACGTTAATGATGTGCTGAATCATACATTGAAAGTCTATAAATACTATCAGCTACTTGCAGCTATCTCCAGCTCTTTTCATTAGTAGAAGCTGGTACAAACAGTGATAAAAACTCTTTGTACTGTGGTCAGCCGTTGCTCTATTAGAGAGCTGTCTTGCTATCCTGTGTATTTGCTTCTTCGCTTAGCCGTCGGGTAGTGTGCCGCGACTGTCGTAAGAATTTATCGTCATTCACATTATCTGACAGAAGTAAAAGGCACCTGCATTGCCTGTCTCCCGCTGTCTCCTGCGTCTAGTGTCCGTCGGGTACGTCAAATTCAAGCCAAATCATCAGTGATCATCATTTCCAGTGCGGCCCTAAAAGTAAGTATGGTAATCGTAAAATTCGTTCTGGCCTTTGACATTAGCAGTCGGTTGGGAAGGCAAACACCTTCCTATTACCAGATATCTCCCTCTGTATCAAGCCGGAGTAGCTGAGAGTGACTGGAAGCGAAGCATTGTTGATTTTTTGCTGGGGCTGGCGACGGTGTCGGAGTTTTATGACCCGTTGCCGGCATTTCCGACAGTTTTCCAACGGTCATCGATCACCTAGATTAAACTTTGTTTCCCACAGCCTGACCGAAAAGCCGAACGGCAGTGCCTGCCACAGTGCTTCCAGAATCTAATGACGCCGAGTGCGATTCATACCCGCTTGCGCTGTAGAAAGTACCTTCGTAACTCCCTTGAACAGCTGTCAGTACAGCCAAGCTACACTCCCACCCGAAATTAGATTGAGAATAGTCGAAATAGCCTCATCCTGGGATAGAGATCCTAAGCTACGTTAACAGTTGATCCGTTCTTGCTTTGCATCAGGGTTCCTGCCCCTTGAGGTGATCTCACCTGCCCTCCCTTACTTGGGCATGGCACTAGACAACCTAGTCTGAGACATGACGTTTTGACACTCGGGTCAAAACTCTTCCCGTCCTGAGTTGATGGGATAACGGAACAGGAACCGAAAAATGGACATAAAAACTCAGAGATAAAGCACTTTCACCTCCAGGGTTCTACGTCAAGACTCTTTTCTCTTCTAGTCGCCCGCGAGTCCTCTAGCCTTCTCCCAGTAACTTGGACTTCCCTAATGTCCCTCAATGGCCGTGAACCCTTCCAACGCCTCAATGCATCATATTCAGGTGCCAGAGAAATTACACTCAAACACGGTCTGTACCATGTATCACGCATCTGTCCCGTTGCCATTTTTAATATTTTTCTTTAAAGGTATCACCCCGGAAGATGTCCTTCAATGCAGCGAAAAGTTCTGGAATATGCATCTCGATTCAGTATCCGTTCGAGACTTTTCGGCATGGGGAATCTTGGCAGTTCAGCTCAATTTGTGTACGGGGGTGATAGGCTACTACGCAGCCCAAACACAATCTGAATACCTGACGTCTCTGGCAAAACAGATAGTCAGCTTTGAAATTTCGTGAGTTTAACTGTATAATCCTATCGTGAATTTGACTCATATCTGTGCCCCTATAGGGCTCAGTTTATGCTGACCGAGGTTGGACATGGTTTAGATGCTTTGAATCTTGAAACTACGGCGACATTACTGCAAGATGGTTCATTCGACTTGCACACTCCTCATGGCGGAGCAGAAAAGTCGGTGATAACATTTTTGAATTTCCCAACACTTCTCATCATTGAACAGGTTTATGCCTCCCACCCTCCCCGATGTCGGTGTACCGAAAATCGGTATAGTAATGGCTCGACTTATTGACCTTGATGGGAAAAACAAAGGTGTTCGCGCGTTCATCGTTCCCCTCAATGACGGAGAATTCATGTGTACGGGAGTCATTGCCAGGTAAGAGTAACCCTTGTCTAAAGCATTCATTAATCACTTCTCTAAATTTCGACGTGCTCGAAAATCATTAGGGTTGTTCCAGACCGAACAGGAACGCCGCCATTTGGTCAGGCCCTAACCCGCTTCAACCACGTGCTCCTTCCAAATCACGCCCTTCTTGGTCCATTAAATTCGACTGTCCATCCACGGGTACAATTTCTATCTGAAATCTGGCGAGTCGGTATCGGTTCAGCGACACTAATAGCGGGCTCGATCTCAGTCGTTCAAACTGCTGCTTATATCGTCGCTACGTACAGCAAACGAAGAGCCGTGGGCATACCTCCGAATCAAGTTCCAATTTTCACTTTTCGAACGCAACAACGTCCCATCCTCCATGCATTAGCCCGGTCGTTCGTTCTCGAAGCGCTCTTTAAGAATATTCGAACGTTGGGTGGCTTTGACCGGGCGTTCGAAAACAGGGATGACTTGGAACACGTTCAAATCCGGAACGCGTATTCGACGATTTTCAAGGTTCTTACGGCCAACCTTTGCAGGGAATCTATAGCCGATCTTGGTGAACGATGTGGTGCGCAAGGGCTATTTGGTTTTAATCAACTCCTTCCGGGGGAGGTGAGTTACTATCAATCAAACTTCGTGACGATGACTGAAACTCCTGTTTTTCTTACATTGTTAGATGTCGTTCAGGGGGATAGTCATTGCTGAAGGAGATCCTCTTGTTTTGAGTATCCGTAAGTTCCAAGGAGTTCGTTCTTTCCCACACCTCTCTTTTAATCTTTGTTAAATCAGGCCTTGCATTCGAACTGTTACTTGGCCGATATACCCTCGAAACTCCCCGTAATCCGAAGCACTTCTTAGCAACCCACGAAGCATCAATCTTATCTGAGCTACAGTCGGAGCTGATTTCCGCCTCGAGCGGCACTTCCGACCACCGCGGCGAGAAATCCAATGCGATGATCCTCCCACGAGCGAACTCATTGGTCGAGGGAATTGGTGCTAGAATGGCTTATGACGCTGCTTCATTGGATCCCGAGATACATCCAGCGGTCCTTAAACTCTTTGCGATTAGCTGTGTGCAACGTGATCCATCGTGGTACGTTGAAAGTGGGACTTTTTCCAGGGCGAAGATTTCAGAGGAGGAGAACCAAGCTATTGAAGAGATGTTGCCTATATTAGACGAGCTATTGAGTAGGACTGGGGTCGAGCCGTATGTTTATGCCAAGATCTGTAAGCCGGATTGGTGGATCGAGTTTGCTGAGAGCCTACCGGTTATTGGGGAGAGGCCTGTGGAGAACGCTGAGAGCTCGCAAGTGATGTTGTGATCCTTGTTTCTCAAATCGTATATTTAATTCTGACCTATGTACCTGTACATCTGGTTCCCATGATTTATGCTCCGAGAAGTGTTATTCATTCAGTCATCTTAGCTTCAAGCTTCAATCTAGATCTCTCTGGAATATGCAGGGTTCCGCATCCAAGTGGATTGAGAAGCAAAAAAAAAACACTGAATGCGAGGGGACGGAAGGCTGTTTGTTTCGGAACAAATTATTGCAAAACAAGTTTATGATCGAGAATTAAACCCCAGTGAAAACTGCGGATACAATCTTCTGCGAAACCTACAGAATTCGGACTATTTCTGCATGCATCCGTGCCATCAGAAAACCTTTTGACTTGTGGCAGTGCCTTGTCTCATAAAATAAATGTAACTTGGGAGAAAACTGTAGCAACATTGGTGACAACATTCCATCACTGGCTGTCAGGTTTGTAGTAAGCTCCCAATGATAGCAGGTTAGACATATATTAGCTACTAGCAACAGATGTAGCATGTACCTGGAATTCTAGTTTGCAGTAAAACAGTGAGCTCTGGGGGTAATAGCTGGTTTGGTCAGTTATAGCCTGGTTTTGATGGCTATAGCCAGTTTTGAGGGTAATAGTAGGTTTCAGGCTGCTGTTGGGTTTTCAGCAAAATATAAAAAGTACTGGACACTCTATAGTCACTAATGACATTCTATTTTCAGTATTACCCACCTCTTTTCGTTATATATTATTATATGTCAGTATTTTCTTTCTATCCAGAGCTGTTATTTATATTTGTTTATTCACACTCAGAGGGAATTGAACTTGAGTATCAGTGGTTATAACACCTGTATTATCAGGTTATATACAAGTTTTGAACTTGTGTAACAGGTTTATAGGTGTGTATAGTCAAAATACAGTAACAGTACATTATATACATAAATTTATCCTTTCAAGACTTGTACTTGGATCTAGCCTTTATAATAACATGGAACTGGTCATAATCTTTCCTGGTTTTTTGGTTTTTGCTGATGGAGGGCACCAAATAGAAGGGGATCCATTGAAGGGACAATGCAAAGCAGGAATTCTGCAGATGTAGAAATTGCGTCACCGGCGCTGCCATGTGGTCTGTTTCGGTTTTGTTTAGCTTTGCTTTGCTCTTACGGATGCCCCACTGGTGCTAAACACGCAATTTGCAAAATATCAATTTTTTCTACTATGGTTTACGTTGACTGAATACACAAAAAATCCCTACGGGAAGTCATCCCACTATCTTGTAAATCAACTAGAAATTGCTGCATGGTGTATCAATCTTCCATTTTGAAATTGAGTCTGATAGTAGGTTGCCTTAGTAACGCAATGGTTGAGAATTAGAAATTGGAGAAGTCGGAACATGTCCTTGAGACACATGCCAAGTCTGATCAGCTTCACTTCTAAAAAATCAATAGATAACCCTTTCGTCAACCTTCTAGACCACGATCGCGAATTTTGTCAAGAACCCAAATATGCCGCCCGCTCCAATTGGGCAAGGCCAACAATGTTCCTCCAGTCTGTGCATACCGCTTCACTACAGATCCATGAAAGCGCCCATTTCCCCACTTCTCGCACATCGCTGAATTATGCTTATTTCAATCAAATGGACATGGTAGTACAGCTAGGGAATGTAGGTGAGATGAGATGGGAGTGAAAAGGGTGCTCAGCTATCAATTTAACAGTGAAACAAGCCACCTTCGATCATCCGGTTCATAACCTCAGTGCACACCTCCATCACCAATTGTGAATCTCATCTTGCTCTGCGGCGGATGGACTTTGACGCTGTACCGACCTTCCAAAAAAGGTTGACTCTTACAGTGTAGTTTGATCTCAAGGTTCACGACCAGGTGTTAGACAGATGTACAGATCGTGGCGATAGAAGTTTGAACTTGAAAGAAAAAGTTTCACAATGTTAACCCAGTAGTCCTGGAACAGTACAGTACATGACGATTTTGGCACAGTCGGAAGATTTGTGATATCCTGATTTTGAGAACAACATCGATTACAACGACAACGACCAACAACAAGAACGACCAAAACAATTCAGACCACCGTGTACGGTAAGCCGGATGGCCACGGTTCATTTTGGGTTTTTGATTTTCGATGATAGGCTATTGTCTCTCTGGGCCTACGCTATTGTTCCCGGAAATTTGGGTTGTGGTTAGAGTTTCTGCACTGTTCCTTCCACTCATAATCCTATTCAAACCTCCTCATAATGATACTGTTTATTTGCTATTGTGAAGCGATGAGGTCAATGTGTATTATTCTGCAATATAAGGTGGGAGAGTGAGTACCAGCAATATATTAACTGGGATCAAGAGATTTGTACCAAAGAGTCAAATAGGACCCGAAATTACTTATTCAGGGTACAGTTGTTTTTCGAGCGGCCAGTGCATGTTAGCGTGCAAATCATCATCTAGAATAAATTCAAATCCACCCGTATTACTTCCAGCGGCTCTCGCCGGCATCAGTAGGTCTCTCACGGTATTTTCTAAGACATCCCGCCCAGTTTCTAAGACATCCGTGACCCGTCCGCATTTTATAGCTTCAACGTCAAAGAAAAATAAATATTGAGACCCGTAGGTCTACCACTCCGGAAAAGCGTGTCATCCTTGTGCAGGGGCCATGTAGTCCTGTCAAATAGCTGTGAGATGAGTAAGATAGTACCAGTGATAGAAGAGACAAGCATCGGGCGTGCTAAGTTACGAGGAAGAGAGATATCGTGGGTAAACTGTTAGGGTTCGGTCAGTCTAACCCTAATCTCACAAATGCATCGGGTGGACCGGAGTTTGACATCCGGAGATAAAAAATGATGACGCGATCAAAATCAAAACATCCTCCTATCGTGTCTTCCTAATGCTCAGGAAATTATTACTTCTCTGTATCGTTCCAATTTTTACGTATGACACCCAAAGGGGTCAGAAGAGCTGTAATTGAAGAAGAAAAGGGTGTAAACAATGCTGATTGCGTTGCGAGGGCAAAAAGCGCTAAAACGGGCGCCACTCATGAATAAGAAGGGACGGGGTAATGGTTTTCCCACGAACTGATCCTCTGATGTATCCCCAGTTTACAAGTATCAAAAATTGGGCTAAAAGTATGGTGGAGAGTGTAAGGGAGTCGGAAGACTGTAGCTGAGGAACAAGGAGGAGAATGTTGCAGAACGCATTCCCACGCTTCATGTACTATGCTGATCCTAGACCCTAGACTGTCTTAGTTTAGGTTCATCCACACTGGCAGCCACAATTTCTGTCACTGTCGATGATTTGTTTGAAGACAATTCTAAATGGTAGGAATAGTACAATAGAAAAAGATCTGAGTTCTCCAGGACAATAGTATGTTGTCAAGAATAAAAATCCCAGAATGAACCGTGGCCATCCGGCTTACCGTAACCGTGACATTTCCCCGTATTTGTGTTTCACCTCTAGACAGGAACAAAGTTCCAGGACTGTTTGATGGCCTGGAGATTCACCTGAACATTTGTCAGCCTCTGTCAAAAACTAGAAAAATTGTAAACCGTACCTTACTGCCATTGAGGGACCAATAGAGATCTTTGTTGTCGTTAGTCATGATGTAGCCAGTGTAGCTTCCATCGTTGTTTCTAGGCAAAAATATCAACTGACAAGAATAAATCTCATATAGGTCGATAGGCTCACCTTGCAACGTTAATGATCCATCGGGTGCTACTGACAGAGCGAGTCACTTTGGCACCCGGAGTGGATGATATGGCAGTGTAGGCATATTCGCCGTTACTCTCCTTAGAACGGATTCGGCCAACACCATCCTTAGATCGAATTCGGCCGACACCATCGATAAGAAACTGAATTGTAACCTTGCACATCAGTTTGTAGTCCACAGATAGAATAATTCATAAACCTTTTGGTCAGCACTAGATGTGACGTCCGCGACAGAGAACTGGTTACCAGAGGCGTTGGGAGTGACAACACCTTGGGTAATTCCCCCGGTAACGTCGATTTGAATGTTGTAGACCCCAGGAGGAAGTGCAACGGGTACAAAAGGTGTAGACATATTTGATGAAAGAGCTTTGTGAGTATTTCAAGAGTGCAGTAGTTATCGGGTTGATGTCAATAGACGTGGTTTTCGGACACCTTATATACGTTCCAGACTGAAGTTTGCAATTATTTTGACTACCTTTGATCTTGCCAAAGGCTCCAAGGTTGAAGCTTGAGGGCTAGGTGGCCAGGATTTGAGAATAGTCCATATTTGGCCGGTACCCGAATCGTTTGCCACCGGTCGACTTGTCACCGGATGTTGTTCAGAGAAACCCGGGGCCTTCGAGCTCCCGAGGGAGGCAGTTAAATGATTGAAGGTAAAACAGCATACATGGGGTAATGTGAATCACAGACCATAGTTGCTCGAGAATCATTGAGGTGGGAAATGAGATGGTGGATACTGACATGATACAGTCAAACCGCAGTGCCGTTCTTGTATTCCATCGCAGGGTACTGTTTGATTTCTAAGGTGGAGAAGAGAAATACGGGTCAGTGATGGTCAGAACAATCTTTTCCAGGAGGTGCAGGTGTGTATTATAGGCGCAACAATCTTTTTATTCTAGTGTGGGGTGCTGATTACTTTAGGGTCAACGACGGGTCTGCGGGTTCATTTTTCAGTATAATCAGTACAGTCTATTTTTGGGGGACAGAGAGGATCGGAGTGTGTTTTCCGATACGGTATATCAATTTCTTTCAAAGAAAGGACATCGCACATGCTCGGGGACATTGTTTGATGGTACGGTTCATTTTCGGGGTTAGGGTCACTGGTTCACCGCATCATGCTCCTCCTCCCGACTACAGACCTCTACCCTCTATTCTACCATTCGCGCACTTCTTCCTTCCTTGCTGCACTGTCCCCAGCCCTTCACTATACATCCGTTCCTGCTGTCGGAGATATCACAGCTGTGCCATCCGCAGGCTGGCTGCGGGATAAGATTGTCATTCAAAATGGACCAAGGCGATTCAGACTGGGGATTGTCGGTGTTTCAATCTAGGTGTGTTCACCGGCTTTCAATTAGAAATGGTGCCTGTCATGTCGGGGACTTGAGCCAGATGGAATGTACAACTGATTGAAAGATGGAACTGTCGCGAGCGTTCGAAATCACTTGCCGACGATTCATCCGTATTGCCTCCATAGGCCTGCAACCGACCCACTCATGTAATTCCAACAACAGGCAATTGCCATATTACTTTGAATTTCATCCATGCGGTTCTCGCTTACTGCAGCTCTCAGACCTGGAGTAGCAAAACCAGATGTTATTCATATCACAATCACTGAATAAGACTATTTTTATCATCCTTTCAATATAATTCAGACAAAGTGTACTTTGGATTTGAGAGTCCAAATTGTGGAGATCCCACAATACCTGCAAAGGGGATTAGCCTTATCATGCGGATGCAAGTCGACTGTCTAATGAGCTGCATGTCTTTTGATAGAACAATGCATCCTCACTTCATCTGCATAGGATGTCCCAGAGAGTAACAGGTCAGTAATGTTAAGGCTGGTAAAAGTCAGGATGTCGAAGTTGAAGTTTCCCATTCCTCAAGTGATTCCATTTTCTTGGGTTGTATCTGATCTCAGGGGGAAAGTCTCACTTGGACAAGCAATATTGTTGTATCTAGTTGGGATAAGATATAGAGCCAAGATGAAAAGCGACAGCTTGTCACTCTGGGGAAGGCAACTTGAAGTAAAGCCAGTTGACTCATACATGTATCTAAACTCAATATCAAACCATGAGGTTCAAAGCACTCGATAGTGGTACCCTTTAACACGGCACATGTAAATGGAAAGTATATACTGAGCCTGCCTTTTTACTACTTGAACTGGGTTGACGAATCTTGAAACAATTAACTTTTCGTAGTTTCACCCGTTTACCTTGCAGCTACTACGTTTTTACAAATCTCCTTTTTTTCGTATGTCGATAGGATCAGAGGCATTGTTTCACAGTTAACATTAACTTCAAGCAGGGGGCAGAAAGAGGTCCTACTATCTTGAAAAGGAAGGACAATGTACTAAAGCAATGTTTTTCCGTTTTCACTGGGCAACTATCCATTACTCTCTCAACGTCCCGAAAACGCCTCCGCAATAGCAAAAAAAGCCGGTTTTGGCTGTTTCTCCCGATCCCAAGGTAACACCTCCCCATCCGGTATCCAGCTATAATCATCCGATATACCCCATACCGTCTAAAAAACCAACGATCCCCCCATTCCACAGGAATCAATGATATATACATTCCAGAAAAACTATACAATAACTCACCACGCTAACACACCGTTTGACCGCCACACACGCCCTCACAACCTCTTTATAATCCTTAGCCTGCTGTGCATACGCGGTTTCATTAGCTGGGCCTCGTAAGTTGATATCAAGCTCTGTGATAGCGACGTCCAAGTCAAGGTCTGCAAACCGTTGTAGGTTTTCTTGTAGATCTGGAGGGACTTGACCGAGTGTCAAGTGACATTGGAATCCAATACCATCGAGGGGAATACCTAGTTAGAAACGTCACGATTTCGTATTGATCAAGAAGGTGGAGAAGAGGCACCATCTTTTTTTAGTGATTTAACTACTTCGAATAGGGAGTTGGATTTGTTGTTGATTGCCTCGATATCGTAGTCGTTGATACTTTTAAGGAGAGAAGGGAGACATAGTCGGCTGAGGTGTTCCATTACCCACGGAAGTCACTCACTAAAGTTTTGGTTCAGGATCAGCCTGCCTCGCGTATGTCAGTCCTTTCGCCATGGCCTCTTCTCCGAATTTTCTGGTCCAAATGATGTCTTTGAACGTCGCATTTGGAGTGTCGCTGATGAATTCGTTCTGGATATGACAGGTGGGTGGGATATCAGGGGGCGGCAGGAGAACTAGACGTACAATGACATCCATTGCGTATAGTCTTCCACGATAGTGATCCATAACCGTGTTAATATGGTTCTTCAAGGCACGATCCAGCTCTGTAGCTGAAAGAGAGTCGTTAACCCACGGGGGAAGTGGACTTCCCCTTTGAGACCCCGTTGAGTGATGGTTCGGAAGGAGATGAATAAGGCTATATATATCATATATTTTTTTAAAAAAAAAAGAACGAACCACATAAGGTTATGCCCTCTCACTCTCGCTCCACGAGATTCCGCAAACTTGACAATCTCATCTCCAGGCGTGAAATTAAACACATTTGGAAAGGGATGAACAGTCGGCCATTTCACTGTTGAAGGTCGAAAATATTCAGAAAAAGCCGTTTAGCTCGCTTGTAGCCAATTTGACTCGGTGGGAAGCGCTCACTCTCGCGTTCGGGAGTAAAAATTGAGAACTAGTTTGCGAGCGTAAGATGAGCCAGGGATGATTAGCGGGCAAAACCCTTACCTGCGTCTCCGCCAATCGCGTATAATTCTGATCGTTAAATAGAAAGGTTGTGTTGGCTGCCGCTCCAAAAAATCGAGGTGCCGCTAAATCCCTGAGGATGATCCTGCCATCAGTTGATGTCGGCGTTGGGGACGCTTCGCCACGAAGGATCAACGCAAGGCCTAGTAGAAACACAAACATCCTGACAATGTTTGAGGAAGCAAGGATGTGGAGATCTGGAAGGGGTTCGGGACCCTTTTGAGGGTCCCAACGATTTCTAACTCCGTGACCAGAGACTGTTGACAAAATAGCTTCGACAGCGTGGAGTATATGGGTGGAGATACACGACGATTAAGAAGTTCAGAAGCCCGAAAGCCGTATGACTCCTCGCATATGACCTTAAGCTTCAGGTGTCTCCGAAATCCTCATAAAAGAGTCGATATTTACCTCCGACGTGCGCGAATATGGAGTTACAGAATTTTCAATGCTTCCTCTCTGCCATACGAACAGCTAATTCTAATTCACGGGTGGACTGTGGTCTCTGTACTTGGGTATCAGATAGCTGGACTACAGGCGGAGAAACCTTGGAAGATATAGCAACAGTAAGAGTCACATTTTCCCACCAAGTGGAGCGGAAGTTGCGAAAGAGGGCGATAGCGAGAAGAAGATTGCTTCCCACATGGAAGTCCATGGAGAAGATGATGTGTCGCAAGTAGCATCGGCCGCCGTTCATCAGCTACGCGCTTTAAAAACCAGAGTTGGTCATGCGTCATTGTTCCTCCCAATTCAGACCCAACGCTGCAGGTAGGGGGGTACTGGTGATACTGGCCCATGACTTACGTCCCTTATTTCGAAATGTTTTCTATGTTGCTCCCGGAGAAGACAAATTCACCATTTCAAGTCATTAAACCAGCTCACCGACCTTCTTTAAGTAGGAGAGGCGTACTGGGCATTTTCTTTCGGGATTGCTATCGGTAATTCAACTTTCGAAAGTTTCTCGTCATAGGAATCTCAATGTATGGATCAAATTTCTTCAATCCGAAGAGTAGGAGCAACGGAAACGATTCCATCACGGAAGTCATTACTCTCGAATTTACACGCGTTGCGTTGGCCATCGGAGAAGGCTTACATGACTCGTCACTGGAAATTCTGCTTCTTTTTGTTTCTCTCGGTCTGGTCTTGACTTGGGAAAGTCAATAGCTCACAAATGAACAGTCAAATCTGATAGTAGGGTTCGTTTGTCTGCGCAGCATTCGTTCACGCTCTTATTCCCGGTCTCGATTTCTTGAGATCGTTTGCGTTAGCCCCATGCTTAATGCACACTGACTCTATCCTCGCACAAGCCGTTTTTGGGTGGTAAGTACTCGTATGTATACGCCATCTGTTTGCTGCTGAATCTGATCGGTAATGATGGGGCCGTCTTTCCATTCCTTTACATTGCCCTATACTATCATATTCTGGATAAAAGTAGCGATCCCCAATTGGTTCCTCCTCCTTTGGCTATCTTTGACTGATGACTTCCAAAACTGATATTCCGACTATCAAATCATTCTAAGCGTGGTAACGGAGACAACACTCAGTACTGAGGTCCGAGTGTGCGAAAAGCAAGACCTAGCTGCTGACTGACACTCCTACTTTGCTCTCTTAGCCGACGGAATTACTACCGTCCTTGGTACAGTTGATTATCTCATCCTGGAATACGTTTAGTTCCATGACTTTTGTATTCCATATGACAAGCTCTTCCCATACTCTTTCCTAAATATGATGCTTTTAGATCTGGGGTGTAGCAGGTTTGTGTACTAATGAAGCTCTGTTGGAATTCATAATATCAAGATCAAAATTTACCCGCCTCTCGACCTCGTTCCCCACTAATCTAATTCCATATGAGTAACTTAATATGTCCCATGTTGAGAGCTTTGAGAGCCGCATATATCTGTTCACAGGTCTGTGTTATGCTTGAACAAAACAGACATGTTATTGTTCGAGGAGGACCCTGACCCTGATACGTATTTTGATAAGATATAGCAGCCACTGATTTTCCTGATCTCGCCTTGTGCTCCCTTCGCGGTGGTTCATGGTTGAGATGTTAATGATACATGTTACAGCCGTAACACTTCAATCAGCGTCCGCATTAGGATCCAGGCTCAGGACTCCGGGTGGACTGCAAACATCCACCTCGAGCTGAAACTTACACCAGACCTGTTGAAATTTTTGAAACTCGAAAATTTCTCGTGTCATTGATGAAACTTAAGATCATACTGTCACCCAATTTAGGGAAAACCGCAACCGCGACAGTCGAAGTGCCAAAATCGTCACACAGACTGGTAACAGAAGGATATAAAATGACGGGGTCTTTCAACTCCAAATTCTCCAACATCTCTAAAACTTGAGATTTCTCTACAATCACTTCTTTAACACCACATTCGTTTCTTAATCACTATACCATGCAATTTCGCGCTCTCTCTACCGTTATCTGTCTTGTTTTTGCCACCATGTCGATGGTACCGGTCATGGCAGCCCCCCGGAACGTACGTTCTTCCCAAGTTTTTCCATCCTTAATATCTTACTAACAAAGCCATTCCACTTTCACCAAACAGGATCAACTACAGCGAGCTGCAAAAGTCAGGACCGAATCAACCTAAACCTGCAGGTCCACACCGTCCATGCCTTGCTGCTGACAGGTGTAGGTCGTGAACAGTTATGGGCTTCGAGCATGTTGGAGTTGTAGGAGGAAGTCAGAAAGCGGAAAGCGGAAAGTTGGTGTACCACGGTTAACGTGCCCACCTGCTCCTAGATACCCTCCTCACGACGATCGCGCTATTGTCGAGTGATTCCTAGATATCGCCATGGTTACCATCGTTACGCTTAATTACCATGTCACTCCTCTTAATACCAGTATCCTCTGCGTCTCTTTAGGAGCTTGTGCGCCAGAAAACGGTACTTGGAGTCGTAAATCGTTTGAAGAATTATGAGAAGACCGTTCTAAAACCGATGATGTGAGGGTTCTGCCTCGTAACGATCCTTATCCATTCCTGTTTCGTTGCAACAATTCATACTATCTGCCTCTCTTGCCTCAGATACCTCCCTATATGTTACATACAGGCTCTCGGTAGGGGATGCTGCCCGTACCGCTTATTGACTATCTTTATTACGAGTTAAATTTCTAAGCCTTCTTTTGCGTACCAAACGTTTGTTCATACAATTTGAGATGTGCTTTCTGGGGTTATCTTTTTCACGTCAAAGGCATCAGTGGTTTTGGTGATGTCGTAAAATGTGAATACAGGTGGTAAGCCGTATGAGGGCAAGCAGATGAAAGCTCAACATAACGAAGAATCCTCGAAATTGGGAAAGCAGGGCGAAGGTTGAAGCTGGGGAAGTGGCTGGTGGCTGGGGTTTCACGGTCGTGAAAAAATACCGTTGTCACCTCTTTCTTTTTGAGGAGGTCGGAGTGGTGTCATGAGGTTGGTGAAGAAGGCTTGGGTGGTGGTTAAACTTTGTGTTTTTATGCTTGGTTAAGAAGTGACAATTCTGTTTTTGCCCCCTCTACGCCTTTGACTTTCCTTCCCTTCTTGTTCAGTCCCATCATTTGAGTTTTCCATCCCATTACCGCCCTCGATATTCACTACCTGAATAGCGCTCGCAAAGTCTATTGGTCTCTTGCTCCCTAAGGTGACTTAGGTTCTTTTCTTCAAAATGTAGTCTATCTTAGGATCGAGTAGTGCATCATAATGAGATTTAAACATCCCAAAGACTCTACGTAACCTAGAAAGTAGGGTATCAACAACGTGATTAACCACGATGGCATGGTTCGACAACTTTCCTTCGTCCACGAACGAATCCTCGTGTACGTAACACAACAATTCATGTCCCAGCTCGAATGGAATATATCGCGAGATTCAAATTATTCGCTAGTCTCGTCCATAGATAAATAATGCTCCAAGGACCCGTGAGAGGAAAACAGAGAAGCAGCAGCAATGAGAGGAAAATTTGCATCGAGGGAAGGGGGAAGGGGAAGGCTGAGTGCTGAAAGCCAGCTTTGACTTGGATGTTCTCAGATTTCTGTTGATTATACCCTTGTGGCCACTTCTAGTATCAAAAAAAAAAAAACCATCAAGAGGGACCGGTTACTATCTTAGAATCGAGAACGAAGCCTGAGGCAAGTGAATGACAGTTGGGTGTATGATGCAAGGTGCGTTTTGGTGTTTCATAATTCCACTCATCTACTTCTGCCTTCAATAAATTTTAGCTACGGATGCTGATAAACCTTAGAAAACGCTACTTGGTGCTGGTCCCGACAATGCTCATGGTACGGTCAAAGGTGAAGATCAAACAGAACATCAACGTCGATTCTAACTTTCCCCCAAACATAAGCAGTTGTTCGCTTGTAAGAACCCTGAAGAGATGTAGAGGTCCAGTTAGTAAGAGGAAAATCAGCCCGATATCACTCAAAAGGTCAGTAGAGTCCCCAAAGTATGGCATATGTTGCTCTTGAGCGGAAGTTTGCGAGTGTGTATCACCATACGAAGTGAAACCCTTTGGAATCGTGTAAGTTTCTTTGAAATTCGAGCGGAGAGATTGACAAATTAAGCAAAAAAACAACAAAAGCATTGAGAAATGGGAGCTTTAGGTCGGTATCGAGCTTGACGAGGAATCTTGGAGAGAGTGGCCGGTGCTGCGGATAACGCCGGTCCAAACGTCTGAAAAGCAGTCGCGCGAAACTCGTCGTTCTTGTAGTACAGTCCTGAGAATCCAAAGGTGCAGCAGTAACACCACTCATTGTCAACCTTTTAAAGAATAACAACACACTTGAGTTGAAGATAATCACTCCGTCAATTTACATTTATACTCCAACTTTCACAGAACCATAGTCCACTTTCCCGGCTGAGGACTTTTTTAGCATCAAACTTGGACTCTAGAAAGTCAAAAATCACAGACATCTCCCTCGGTGGAGCCTCACAAGACATCAGGACTGTTAGCTTCTGAGCTGGCAAAATCGTCGAACCATTGGAGATGTATGTTGTAGCGATTTTGCAATCGAGCATGCCATCCAATATCATTCCAGGTCCTTTCTCTGTGTATACACCACCAATATCCCAGAGTTCCTGCTGCAATGAGAGGTAAAAATGCATCCCAAGATGATGCTGCAGCCTTTTGGAGATCCTGTAGGGAATTATGGTGCTTCTTATAATGATAGGAGGCAGGTAATGACCAGAGAGAGAATTGGGATGTCATTACAGAATCATCTGCCTGAGCAGTTTCTAACATTGCGAGAACTAGAATCTTCAAATAATATTCAAGATTGTCCCACTTTCTGATGACTTCCCCTGCTAATCTCCAGTTTTTTCCATCCTGATAGTATGGAAAATGACTGTCTCTGTAGTCAAGGCAGCCAAAAAGTGGTTCTCTGAAAACATTCCATTGAGGTATGAGCGGCAAAAATGGATGAGTTGATGTATCAATCCAATTGAATTGATGTGGGGTAAGATCATTTTTCAAGGAAAAATGAAGAGCATTATCAGCGGTATCCTTGGCAGGAGGTATCCTACCTTGCTGAAAAGAGTATACAAGTCTTTCCCAAGAATTCAATTATCCCTCCATTGATGTAAGATGTTATGGGGGAAACTTTAATTTCAGGTTGTGTAGTTAACTGGAACACAAATGAGTGCTGGTTGAATACTGAAGTAAATAAAGTAATGTTAAATACATACCTGGAATTCTTGTGGCAATGTCATGCTGACAGGTTTTTCTACAGGGGAATGCAACAGCTATGCAGAAATTGGGTCAATGGTCTCCAAGCAAGCAGATACGAGACAACTAATGTAATGAAGTCACAGACAGTTATATTGAACTTCAACCCACAGCTGGAATTTCAAGTTAGACGACGGATATAATCAGTGAAGATAAGAGGTAGTTGAAGCTGGATGATATGCAACCTCAAGCCACAGCTTGGCTTATTGAACAATGATGTATGAAAGGAGGAGACTGTAAATGTGCAAGCACTCACATCTGCTTGCATCTGTGTGACTCATCATCACTTACCTGGTGGATGTGACCAAATCATCACAATGGTCCTCTTCCACAGTCCATGACCACCATCCCCACCAGTCCTTCCTACAGCTAATGTTAGAAGGCCGGGACTTCCATAAGCTCTCTCATCTGTGGAGTGAGTGGACATCTGGTGTTGCGATGCTCTGGTAAACTCTTCATCTGTGGAGTGAGTGAACATCTAGCAGCGTCAATCCTCTCATGTCACAAATCCATGTTCACACTAAAGCACTGAAGTCCTGCAAAAAGTGTTGTTCAAATACCCAGCTGTGGGTTGAAGTATCTATCAACGAATATGTCTGCTTATGTTATGTATAGTGAGTATTCTGTATATTTAAATAGAAGCCACTCACTAATTATGCTTTGCTTGCTCCCAGGTTTACTGTTTGTTGGTTTTTTTCTGATGCAGATTATGTGTAGAATAGCAGATGTCAAGGTGCAGGAGTTGTATCTGGTCTGAAATGGTGTGCATTAATACTCATTTCTTGTCACTGGTGGAGCAAAAAACTCATGGTGCTCTATATCAATAGCTTGACCAATCATTTTCTAACCATATGCTCAACAGTTCTGGGAATAATACTGGATACATTTCCATGGTACATTTTATTTTATTTTTCTCCGATGTACTAGGATTCTTTCTAACAGTAATCTTCTAATCCAGTGCCTTTCTTTCCCTTGCCATGTGCTGCTCATACCCATATGGTCAGCATTTCTCAGGATCGCTTGCATGTATATCTTGGAAGATTGCTAACCATGGAGGAGCTTATGTTGGGTTCAGTCAGACAGAGGCAAGAACTGTGGAATGCACTTGTTTGTGCCTAACTCGAGGTGTATGCATGATCACCGCATATCTGACTACTATTTGAAAGAAGAGCTGAATGCAGAAGATGGGAGGATGCTCATATCTCATATCTCTTTTTGTTGCAACTGTTTTTGTAGAGAATGAACCACCCCGACTCCTGTCTCTCTATGAGGGCAACTAGTTAGGCTGGTGCTACTCTCTTCATCTGCCATTGTTTCAGGATAAAACACTTTGCATTCAATTGGCCTGTGACTTTTCCCTTGGTCCAGATGCGTGCTCTCCTCATATTTGCACAGCATCTTCTAAATATGTACATGAATGCTGACTACAAATCATGCTCCAATCTGTATAAATTGCATGCAGATGAGCATTACCGAACCTCAAGATCTCCCTGCTTCCCTCCCTCCTACCATGCCTTCTCACAAAAGCTTCAGTGCCAAGAAGGTTACGTCATATAAGGATCTTTCTCTCTTTCTGTCCCAGGATACTCCTGATACTATTGCTGCTTGGTGGTACTTGGAGGACCCCCATCTAATGTTCACTCACAAGTTGCCTCTGCTTGCTGCACTACTTGACTGACTTTCATGAGGCTCATTCACAGCTATCTGCTCTGGCTATGCTTGCAAGGTATCAAGGCTGGTTTGCACATTTTGACATGAAGGTACCACTGGCATATGCTGCTGCAAAGGCTGCACTTGACAGGCAGTGTACTGAGGTCAAAAATGCCACTCATGCAAAGCAAGAGCTAGTTCGAACTCTTTGCCTCAATCCTCACAGTAATTGGTCTAAAAGTGGGGTAGCTTCTATGAATATAGAGACTATAACAACTGATGTAATGACAGTAACGCTAAGTACCCAAAATGAAACGAATTTGCCACATCCTGAATATGGGACAAAGATAACATGGCTATATAAGAACTGGTGTGAGCCCCGAGCAGCCAGTTAAAGCAGTACACTGTTATATGAAGCATCTAATATCTAAAGACTACTGGTAGGCTTCAAATGCTACCATAGTTCGTGGGTATATAAGATGATTACTCTCCAGACTAAAAGCTATGGGATGGTCCAAAACATGTAGGACCTTCTATACGCTGTCCAAGAGTTAGTGTGCCGTTATAGAACAAGCTACAAACCTGGGTAGACTTTCTATAAGGTTATATGACTTGAGGAACTGTTAAAAACTACCATATACAGACCTGCGACCAAGGGGATTCGAACTTGGCAATGGGAACCTTCTGAATACTGTATATGACCGAACCATTGGCAGATATGACGACCTAGAACTGGTCTGAAACAGCTGTGGAAGCAGTTAAACCCAATGCATAATCAGACGAACCTGATTGGCTTATATGATGACTCACACAAGTGGAGCGCATGAGGACCCTCTCGGTTAACTCTGAAAGTGGTGCATGGACACTTGTGGATCCATAATCGTGACTCCTTGAAAGTATAGATGTTGTCCCTTGCCTATATAGCAGATACTAGACTTTCAGGGTAGAGCCACAAAAGATATATATAATGAATACCAGGGTATATGCCATGATGAGTTGGTACTGTGAGAGCGGAATACCCTAGAAATTAAAGATATACCGACGAATTTGATATTCAGGGTCCATGATCCGGATTATCGGTAATATCAGTCGCTGACTGAGATTATCACCACCAGATGGCATGATTATGAGTCAACAGGACATCTATAACCCACTGACAGACATGCAGACATGCCCATGTCGAGAATACTCAAAGAATAATAATATATTGTCTGCAATTCCTTTTTCTGGTCTCTATTTTCCATATATAGACAATTTCTGCATTTTTATCAGTTTGTATTGGCTATATATTAGTAGTTATAAGCATAGATAGGTAGACAGTATATAAGCTGTGAGGTTTTTGTTTGAGAACCCCCAAGCAATTTGTGGTAGCTCTGTATCACTTTTTGTTTCGGCTTGCAAGAAGCAATCTGTGGTATTTGCTGCAGTTCAGTGTCTAAGTCAATTGTGGTACTTGCTGTAGTATTATATATCACCTTGTTTCTGGCTTACCCAAATAAACGAATTAGACCTGAATAAAACCTGAATAAAACCAGAATAACCTGCCCTGACTTGAAGTCAGTGAAGCTGAATCTGAACCTTGTTCTTGAGTCAATCTCAGACCTGGTATATAATGAATCTGAACTGAAACTGGCACTGTTCTGACTGAGTCTGTTACTGTTTTAAGGGTCTGTTGCCCTCACTGTTCTGTCTCTGTCTGTTACTGTTGGGTCTGTTGCCCATTACTGCTGTTCTGTCCTGTCTGCTGTTCTGTCTGTGACCATAAACTTCCCTGAGTGGTTGTTTGGTCATTCTGATTCTGTCTGACTGTGCTGTTCTGTTCTGATCTGTCATATATCAGTTTGAGTCTTCTATAGACATCGTTCTGACTCTGTTTTTGCTGTTTCTGTCCAAACCTGAACCTATATAACCTCGCACCCCATTCTAGACTATGTTCTAAGTCTATTATTTGGTGTATATAGAGTTTAATCAGATTTCTCTGTGCGGAACCTTCGACAACGCCAGAACCCCGCTCGCATATAGCGTCTTTTTGAGTTAGTTTGTTCATATAACTTGCTCGAAACAACGCCATTCACCGCATACCCTTCATTGAAGTCCCAGATTCTCTAGGGAAACTTGTTCCTGTCTTTTCCCCCTGACCCAAATTGTCTGAGCATTCCTGCGGGATGGGAATGGCTATACTTGGTGACAGTTTAAACTTTGACCAAGGAGTCTTGATTGACCGCTTCTTCAAGATGCTAATTTCATTTGCATTGCAACACAAACAGACAAGACTGACTATGTCATCTACATCCAAGTGCCAATTATTGCAGCATGCTCTATGTGGCCCCCCCACATACTAAACACTCAGAATCCATTGCCAAGATCTCACCTCACATGGTAGGCAAGCCCGCTTATGGCAAAGCTGCACTTCGTGCTCACATCACAGTACTTCACCAAAGTACAATTGCTCCTACAGTGATTACAAGTGATAGGGTTGAAGAAGATGTGATTGGAGCACAGATGACTCTACCAGCCTTGCGAGTTGCTACTGGCCTTGGTGATTGGTTTGCTGAATGGGGTACTCCCAAAGTGATTGCCACTCCACCTGCTGCTGTGGTGCAAGGTAGGGAAGCCATTAGTGAGTGCAACAATTATTACCAGTGCAATGAATTGAGGAGAAGAGAAGAGCAAATCCTCCAGCACATCCCATCTACCACCCCATCTACCACCCCATCTACCACACCCTCAGAAGTCAGTTCCACCCAGGCAATGATAACCCAGGCAGTAATTCACTTCCCAACAAAGTCAACCCCAGAGTTGAGGAGTGGTAAGGTATCTGCATCCATATCCACATCAGCTTCCAGAGTATTGAGGCAGAGGATGCGTGTACTATTGTGGAAAGTGCTTCACAATGCAGTGGCTGGCAGGGGGAGAGACAAGTAAGGCAACTGCAGGTTGTGCACGGGCAACTTCTCTCTGTATACTTCTTGGACCTGCTAGAAGTTTCTTGCTTAATCACTTTCTCACTTACTTCTCGTGTGTTGAACTCTATTTTTGTACTCAGTGGTATTGTGCTACTTAGCAGTAGTCTATATTAGTCAATGTTAGTGGTTGCAAGTGAATGCAAGTGAATGCAACTCAGGAATGCTCAGGAATACTCAGGAATACTCAGGGATTATATGAAAGTGCTTTGAAAGTGCTTTAAAAGTTGCATTCATCAGCCAGTCCTCTTTGCAAATCCTTCAATGTCATTGAGTATTTCTGGGGGTAGGCGGGCCCTACACAAATTCCAAAAAAGCACAAAAAGAGATGCCCCTTCATAGTCAAGCTCATCATTGTGCTTCTGCACATCTTGCCCATTGAGATTTGAAACCCAACCAAACCGAGGGCATGAACATGATCCAGCTCCCCAACCCATGATTGAGGTCAATCCTCTGTCCTCCTTCTGGTAAAACTTGCCACTTTGCAAACAAAGGTAATCAAAGGTAAAGGCACGTACTCAAACATTCCTTTGCATACTGGTCTGATCCACTATGACCAAAATTGCCCACTGCAGGATTCTCTTGTCCTCACAAAAATAATAACGATCCACAATCCAATGGTTCTGTGGTAGATACTAAATATATTTCTTCCAATCTGCAGCAACATAACCAGAATCTGGACCCCATGCAATTGATTCTTGGACCAACTTCACTGCAGTGCCATTGATAGGGTACCAGCATATATACCCCAAAATAAACTGATTTTGCCATGTTCTATGATCAATATTGAATGACTATAAAGCTATATAAGGACTGGTGTGAGCCCTGAGCAGCTAGTTAAAGTAGAAATCCTCTATATGAACTCTAGATAAGGCTTATGATGTGTATACTACTGGAGGCTCAATGAACTAGCTCTATAGTGGCTCGTCTATGGACTATCTACATATTGGAACTCACTAGAGACCATGTCTGAAAACTATATATGATCAGAGGGTTATGACAGCACATGCTATGAGACCTTGTAGACTTTCCGTCAAGCTATATCATCCTCTATAGACCACTAGCTGATGTGTCTCCATGTCAAGGTCATCCAGAAACAATATCCACCCATGAAAATATGATTGTATGCTGTCACCACTTACTATTTCAAGTATATATGGCTAATTTTGAACTAATAGAGTATCATAGAGAGTATATAAGCTGGGGGTTTTCTGCTAGAAGATCCCTAAGCAAGCTATACCTGTAGTGGCAGATGCCTAGAGCACAATACACTTGTTGGCTTCCTTCTAGAACTCTATATTTGAAAACTTGATGAAACTTTGAAACATATACCTTTGCCCTGGCCTGGTGTCAGTGAAAACTACTTAGATTATCACTCTGAAGAGTTGATCTCTACTGAATATCTGATTCAAACTCTGAACTGATTTGACATAACTGTTTTGATCATTCCTTCATCTGTCTGTTGTCTGTTTGGGCTTGTATAAAGTAGTTGCTCCCTCTCTGCATGTCTGGGTAAGCAAACTGTGCTGCCACATAGTATATAGAGGTCTGGTTGAGCTGCCCATATCTGTCTGTCTGTCTGTCTGTTTGAAATCTGTCTGATATTTGGTCAAGTCTCTTGCTGAAGAGTCTGATTCTGATCTGTTTTTGCTGAATCTGTGTCTGGTCTGTCTGTATCTGTTTGTTATTTGTCTGTTGTCTGTCTGCACACCCCTATATACTCCACTTTCCAGCTTGAGTGCACGATGTTTGAGTGGTCTTTAGTGTATATTCACCTATATAACAATTTCTTGCATGGAACCTTTAACAACACCAGGACCCCGCTTGCACATCGGTGAATGACATTGTTTCGAGCAAGTTATATGAACAAACTAACTCAAAAAGATGCTATATGCGAGCGGGGTTCTGGCGTTGTCGAAGGTTCCGCGCAGAGAAATCTGATTAAACTCTATATACACCAAATAATAGACTTAGAACGTAGTCTAGAACGGGGTGTGAGGTTATATAAGTTCAGGTGTGGACAGAAACAGCAAAAACAGAGTCAGAACGATGTCTATAGAAGACTCGAACTGATATATGACAGAACAGAACAGAACAGCACAGTCAGACAGAATCAGAACGACT
>MU127851.1:185408-209390 GCA_014904975.1 Marasmius fiardii PR-910
GGTAGTTTTAATCGTTCCTCAAGTTATATAACCTTATAGAACGTCTACCCAGGTTTGTAGCTTGTTCTATAATGGCACGCTAACTCTTGGACAGCATATAGAAGGTCCTACATGTTTCGGACCATCCCATAGCTTTTAGTCTGAAGAGTAATCATCTTATATACCCACGAACTATGATAGCATTTGAAGCCTACCAGTAGTCTGTCGGTATTAGATGCTTCATATAACAGTGTACTGCTTTAACTGGCTGCTTGGGGCTCACACCAGTTCTTATATAGCCATGTTATCTTTGTCCTATGTTCAGGATGTGGCAAATTTGGTTTATATTGGGTACTTAGCGTTACTGTCATTACAGCGGTCCCATCAGCAAAGGAGCAAAGTCATGTCCAGTCCTTAGTGATGTGGATTATTTGTGACGTTGATGATGGTTCATTTATGAACATGTGAAGCGATTACATCTATGGTCTGAAGGCCACTTGGTGGAGGATTAAGAAAGCGAGCAACAGCAGTTTCATGATACTTGTGAGATTCCATAAACAAAGTAAAATTGGTCTGCATTGAGGCAAGGAGATCATGCAAGACCTCTCCTGGGCAAAAAACATTGTATCTTGCTACATCTAGGTTTCCTCTGACAGAGGTAGGATAACAGGGAGACATCCTTTGTGAGAGGGGAAGAAGAAAGGAAATGCAAAAGGTCAGTGAGTGGTGGGGTTCTTAATGAGGGTGCAAATGGGTTGGGTGGGTTTATGTGCTAGTCTTCCTTGTGCTATGTCATAGCAGGGCTTGTCACAATACAGCCAGATCAACAGTTCTCCATAAACTAAATGGTCATGCTGGATACATGGCATTAATCTGAAGTGCTGCTGCAACAATTATCCCAGCAACCTGGCCTGAGTTGATAGGTCTCCGATTGGGCTCCCCTAATAACCAGTTCTCTGGCCTCACATACTGGCAGCTCCTCAAGGTGCAGTTTCTAAGATGAGAATGAAGTGCTGCTGCTATTCAGTTTCAGCCAACTGCTATCACACCCCATCAGCTGATGGTCTGTTTTTTTTGTTGGCTCTCTGGCCATTTACTTATGCAGCTATAGTTAGCCTACCTGGTCTACCTCCCACAGTGGAGGAACTTCAACAATGTAGCAAGAGCACCAACAATCTTGCTCAATCTCAATCTTCCAGTCAATTGTGTTCATTATTCTTATTATGTTCTGATCTAGCCCTTTGCTGCTCTAAAAGCCCAAGAGGCAGAAAGGCTTGTTGACATTCCTCCTATTGTGTCTTTACAGCATGCATCTATCTCCCATTCATATCTGCAACATCTCTCAGACCAACCCACAGAGGAGGTGCCTCCATCTACTCTGATTCATTACCCTGCCAGACCCCACACCCCAATCTGTAACTGGGTCCCAACCATGGTTATGGAAATTGATGCTCCACCACTCTGCTGGAAGAAACAAGCTGCATCCAACCAGCCAGACAATGATGTGGATTGGAGCAGGTAATGTTTTCAGGGCACCATCATGTATGTGCCATATTTAGTGACATCAAAGGATCTGATGAGCTGCTCAAAGGTAGTTACAACTTTTCCAGATCTTTGTTTCAAGACTGACTTTTCTAATATCTGGGCAGACAATAATGAGGATGTAGAGATGGCGACTATAATGAACAGTCTTTCACCACTCACAGCAGAAAATCTGTTGTGTTTGGCACCATTTCCTACAGAGCTCCATTATCTCATGACAAGTTCACTGACTTACATGGACAAAGAGCCCCCATTCCTCAGCCAGGCCTTCAATGTGGTTGCCAATGCTGCCAATATGGCTGGAGGGCAGGTAGCATGATCTCTAGCTGTAGACAGACCTGCCAGCCAGTGCATATCAAGTGTGGTGCTGTTGTACAAATTCCAATGCCAAAAGGTGTAGCAGGTAGCCATCTTGTGAGGTGGTCCAAGGCAATATCTCAGGATGTACATACATTTTAAACCCTGGTTGACCCTGCAGATTCACATTCTTTAGTCATTTGTTGGGTTTGCTTGTTTTCTAGGGACACCAAAGTAAAGCAGCCTTGCATATATCAACATTCCACAACATTCCACAAATACAAGAACAGAAGGAATCACTTGGCAAAAGTACACAGAAGTGAATGGATTCCAGGATGTGACAAGTGGGGTTCCCAGATCCATTCAACTGGTGAAGTCCCATCTATCTCGCCTATGTACCAGAATAAGCATGGCCAGAAGCTTGACCTCCAATTTGTTTGTATATCTTTCAGTCACCAGAACTTCTTGAATACTTTTATGGAGCTCATCATCAGAGAGGATTTGGTATGTACTTCTGCAAAATCTTGATGCATTGAGATCTGATTACTGACTCCTATTATTAGGCAATTGGTTTTGCTGATTCAAAAACCAAGATCATCATGGAGGCTTGGGCCACCCAGATGTATAGTCTCAAAGACAAGTTAACAGTAAGATTTTTCTGGTGATTCATTGTGGACCTTTTTTCACATCAATCCCTCAGGACATTAAAGGCCAAATTGCATGCTTGATGGACAGTGGGTACAATCTTAATCTGTTTCCCTTCATTGCTACTGTCATTACCTGGGTCAAAGAAGTGAGTGATGCCAAAGGGAGGAACACCCTGCAGATTTGTACAGAACTGGTAGGATCTCTTGCCCTCCCAGAAAGCTACACAGGTGAATATCTAGCAAATACTGCTGTGAATATATTCAAATGCCTCAATATTGCTGAAAAGATACAGCCATCTTTTCACTGTTCATCACATGTCTGATGTTCTCTCTTTGATTAGGTTGCATATATTATGACGGATAATGCTAGTAATAATGTCACTATGCTGCACAGTATACTACACAGGGTCAGATATCAAAAAACACCAAGCAGGAAACTGTGATGGAACTAAGATGGTACCTGACAACTTCCTAACAAAATACTGACAATTCAACAACTCGTGATTTTTGAGTTTGGTCATCCAGGTTCCCCACAATTTCCTTGCAATTCATAAAAAGTTCCCTAGACCAGAAAAACATACCATTTCTGGACAATGTACAGATACTTTATTTGCCCACTTTATTTGCTTCTATGCCTGGTATCCAGGCTTCTCATTCTCAGTATCTCAAATTGATAATAGGTTTTCATGTAAACAACAAGTTGTATTCATGTAAGGGAAGAGTACATGGCATATCAAACAGTAAGAATCCCTACTTCCTCTCTTCTTTTACACCTCAGGATGCAAAGATAACCCACTTCTAATCCAATGCCTGCAATGCCTGTTACATTCAAATCTGCCACAGGCCCATCTCCCAGGGATATTTCTTGAGTAGCCACTGAATTCTATACACAGACTTTAGAATGAGAAAACACTTACTAGGAGCACTGATTCACTCCTCCATATTGAAACTGGATACAAGGGCCATCTGAGGTTGACATTGAGCTGCCAGATTGTAATGTCTATAGAGATAACAAACTGTAAAGGATGAAGGTGCCCAGGGGCCTAGTTGATCATCAAACTGGGAATCAGTGCATTCATTCAAAAAAAAAAATGAAAAAGAGGAGTTGCTTAGCCATGGCAGCAGTGTCAAATCATTATTGACCACAACAGCTGCCCCATCTTGCAACATCATCAATGATCCATAACGTAAAAAGTGGCAGAATGGGTTGGAAGAGAGATGAGAGAAAAGATGGAGAGTGGTTGTGAACCTCACCTTTTGAAGATATCCTCCTTTTACCAATACTACACCCAGGCTGAGTCTGCATACAATGACTTACTGCATCCAACTTCTCAGTTTACTTGCTGTATATCCACCTGACCCTTCGACAGATTAATTGGGTTAAATACATGGTTTCACAAGTACAATCTTAGGTTCGTACTTGTACTCCCTCTCCACATCCTCACTGCCTGAACACAGGCTTTCAGAGGCATTCCTCACCTGACCACAGGCGACGGTCTTCTTGTTCTCTAAAGCCTGAACACAGGCCGTGCTGACGGTGCCTGACCACAGACATCATCTCACCTTCTCTCACTCCCAGATGACACTGTCTGTAGGTATGACATTAGGGGTGATCTCACCCATTACTTCATTTCTTGTTACAGCCTTCAATTAGTTCCATGTTTACTGTTACATTCCTCCTTATTGAATATACAAACTACCATTTCATTGTCATTTTCCCATGACTCAAGATGACAGTCAAATGATGGATGCCCAATCGACAGCGCAACAGAACAATGAAGAACAAGATGATATTAGCAGTACACCCTGACAAGCCGCACCACCTGAAGACTTCGAGTTCAACACCATGCTTGTTTACCAACTCGGACAAATCGTTGACAGTTATCAATCCAATATTATCTCAAAACCCTCTGCTCTGCAAACCATCACAGAGCTCCTTACTGCTCACTTCAGGCGAGACTCCAGTTTTGACATCAACATGTCTATTGAAAACTACATACAACGACTCATTGATGTCGACAAGCAACGATCTAGAGCCTTCAATCATGGTTCGACAACAGTTAGTGGCACAGGTGCACAGCCCAACACTGCAGGAGCACCAGGAGGAGATCCCAGTGGTAGCCCAGCTCCCTCAGACAAGGACAATGACCTGTGTGGAAGGGGCTCCCCCCGATCAGGGAGGCATAGGAACGGCCGATGTGGACGATCCAGTAGCCACTCTGATGATGAGAATGAAATCAGCACCACTTCTGGTTCAAGCAAGAAAACAAAAATTAACAAAGACCTGTTCCCCTCAGACAATGAACGAGACATCAGAGGAATCGTTGCAGACGTTCATAAGACCCACAAAATGTCATCGAATTACTGTCTCGACCCAAAGTACAGTAAATGAATACTCACAAATCAATTTGCATGTCCCGAGTTCCCCAATTCCGAGTGGACCAAAGTCATTGAGGACCGTGCTTGTGACTTTGACGTCATCTATGGAAGCATTAATGAGGCCCGAGTTGGACAAAAGAAGGTACAAAGGCTCGGAGAGGGTATTTCCCTCCACCTCGAAGGTGAACCTGAAGTGGGAAAGAAAGTTGCCTCCAGTTTCCACTGGGGGAAAGCCTTTAGTAAATGGAGAACTGCCGTACTTTTCGCCTTCCTCCATAGAGGTCCTGAACTTGACGCCTACAGAGACCATATTTCCAGCCTCTTCGATACTGTCAATGAAAGTGCCCATGGCCAAATCATTTCATATGATAAAGCCGTCCACCAGTTTGTTGGACAACAAAACAACGTTGCCTTTTCTGACGTGTCCCGTTTCGCCCATCTTGACAGGGCTCACATTGCTGACTATAGAACAGGTGTTGTCAAGGCTGGAAGGAAAGGATCAGGTTGTACTGCCCTCCTTTGAGAATCCAAACAACAGTTTAGCCATAGGTGGAATGTGGGTAACTGTCCAAACCGTTCAGGAAAGTGCAGGTATATTCATGGAATCTGTTCCAAGTGTGAAAGATCAGGCTATACAGCCTCGGACTGTCAGGCAGACGTTGGATTGAGTGGATCAAGAAAGGCTTAAGCACTCAGCTAAACTCCCATGTCATCGCCGTGGTTATGGCTGGGATGACTCTATGGCAGGAACAAGTGTGACTATTCACCGTACTCTCTCAGACCTGTCTTTACCAGTTCCTCCTCCTAACAAATTTGCAAACAAAGCCCTTAACCATACTATGGCTGATCACCCACACCTCTTCAAAATTATTATGCTAGTTAATGTCAATGTTTTCGAGTGGCTTCTCAGTGACCACCCTAATAAACCGTTGATTCAATCAGTCTGTGAAGGCTTGAGAAATGGTTTTTGGCCTTGGGCCGACACTCACTGGAATGAAAATTACCCGCTGACTTATGATTGTGGGTGGATGCCACCACGCTCTTCTCAAGAGTGACAGTTCATCCATTCACAACGAGATGTTGAAATGTCAAAGCAGAGGTTCTCCGAATCTTTCGGACCTGATTTACTGCCTGGAATGTATAGCACGCCCGTCCATGCCGTACCAAAGCCTCGCACAGACAAGTTCCGCCTTGTCGTGAATCACAGTGCTGGGAAGTATTCGTTAAATTCAATGATCCCGAGAGAAGCAATCGCTGGCGCACCTTTAGACACCATTATTCAACTGGGTGCTGCTCTTCATCAATACAGGGCATGCCATGGTAATTGTGTCACTCTTCGAATGTGGAAAATTGACATCTCTGAAGCATACCGACTTCTCCCAATGCATCCGTTATGGCAAGCGAAACAGATCGTCACGACCGGTCTACCAACTGTCGACATTTCCTTCTTCTCAATACCCAATAGCCATCTTGAAGTCGGGTCTCTCTGGGCACTTGACCTGGCCCTCACGCCGCCGCGTGCTGGGTTTTTTTTGTCGCCTATACCCTGCTAAGAACTGAAAGATTGGATAGTGAAAAATAGAACACTTGGCCGAAGTGGCGCCCAGCGCTTCCCACGGGTGGCCCGGCCGTTAACTGACAAATCCGGATATGGTAATTATCAGAGGTCAAGATCTCTACCATTGACCTTCATGTCGACGAGATTAGGCGGCAAAGCCTGTCGTCCGTACCTTTAGAAGAGACGTAGAATGGATCAGTGGTTGTTTTCTCACATGTGAGTACATCAATCATCTGCATCACACTGGGGTTGATTTCTACAATCGTTCAGGTCGCTCGCAAAAGCCCAAAGGTGAACTCTGCATTGGAAAGTTAGGTTTCTTCACCTCGCAGTGAAAGATTGGACCTCACAGAATCTGTTTGAGTGAAGGTAAGCTCCATTTCAGATCAACTGAACTTGATTCAGATCCATACCAACAAACAAGGACAGAAGGCTGGGAAGAAAAACGGGGATTTTGGTGTTTCAAGGAGAGACAATTCGAAATTCTTTCGTTTTTGCATCAACTTCCCCTACCGCTGTGCTGACTCTCGAACTCTTGTCGCCTATTCTTCTGGTATCAGAAATTCGGATGGTTTCTTCCCGAGAAGGGCGTTTTAGCCCGGGTGATAGAGGGCTTTAGAATGCTCCCCGGTTGCTTTGACAAATTTGAGCGTGCTGTTCGTTTGAACTCTTCTATATTGAATCATTAGAATGAATTTTCAATTAACGCAAGACTCTTTTGCTTGACGGATTGGATTGGATTGTGATTTTAGCTTGGTGAGGTGTACTCATAACTCCTTTTTCGCTCGGGGGATTCGATAAAAGCCTTTGCGTTTGTATCTACTCGCTTGTCCGGCCTGCTTCAAGCTCAAGAACTCTTACGATAGAGGGTCGGAGGAACTGATCATTATTCATTCCGCACGCTTAGAGGGATGATGAGATTTTCATTGTTTTAAGCTAGATGTGGAATGACACCGTCTCTAGGGTCACATCTGCAACACCAACATCCTGTGCAGAAATCGTGTGCACCAACGATCAAGCTGTAGGTGACCATACGTTGAACAGTTCTCAGTTCCTAGAGGACCATGAAGATCCATACGTCTTATCCGTGATGTCCGTAAGGCCTGCCTTTGTAGCCCATGCGACTAGTCAAATCACGAGGCAGCGGTCGTGCCGGGGAAGCTTCGGTTACCTCAAGGGTTACGTCGCAATCTCCTGATGGCAACATATATAACCATGGCGGGGGTCGCTTTGCCAAGCTCAGCTTCAGGTCTTCCCCCCCCCTCCTTCTTTCTACCCCTCGTTCCCCGACCTAGCTATGCTCGCTGTTTCTTCGTTGCTGTTGGCCTTTGCTCTTGGAGCACTCGGAGCTCCCGCTACTACGTACTCAGGATTCGATGATTTCTCCATTCGAACGATTCAGTTCGCTTCAAATCACGTGGAAAAACTCCCTCTCGCCGTAATCGAAGGGCTTCGATTCGCTCCTGCTCTCCCTCGTCCATTGTCCTCCGACTCTCTCGACAATGCACGAGCGTCGGTAGCCAACATCACTTTGATTACTGGAACGAGTATCTCGGATGAGGCTATTGAAGAGCTTCAGGGAAGGTATCAGAGGAGACTTTGGGGACCTGGTTTTGTTGATATCACGGTGGGTGATGATGATGTTGAAGCGAGGGAATTGTTGGAGGCTAGACAGGTCACTGCGCCGACTTTTCCCGAACCTGATCCTTCGCGACATCCCGAGTTGAGTCCGATGTTGGCGAAAGTGACTGCGGAGGAAATTAAGGGATATGTGAATCAGTTATCGACGGCGTATGCTACGCGTTATTATCGTAGCACGAATGCTCGGGGTAAGTCGTGGATTCAAAGATTATCTTATCTGATTTGGATGACTGATGGGGAATTTTTTTTTTTTAATAGCACCGGCCACTTGGATTCAAAGCGAGTTTGCTTCTTGGCTTGGAAGTTCTCAGGTCAAGCTGGTGGAGAATTCGTTCAATCAACCGAATGTGGTTGCGAGGATTGAGGCCAAGTCTGGGAATGCTAATGCTCCTATTATTCTTCTCGGTGCTCATCTGGATTCTACGAGTCAAACTCCGACGACTAAGGCTCCTGGTGCCGATGATGGTGAATCTGTTATTAGCCTGAATATTTTTTTAGTGACCTCAATCTTTCATCTTAGATGCCTCTGGTGTGGCGGTTATGATGGCGATCATTCGCATACTCAAGGACAGCGGCTTTCAGAGTGCCAACTACGCGATTGAAGCGCACGCTTATGCTGGTGAAGAAGGAGGTTTACTTGGATCTCAGACGCTTGCAAAGTCGTACAAGTCGGCTGGAAAGAGTATTCGTGGAATGCTTGACTTTGAGATGGTCGGTACGTAGATCTATCATTGATCGAGGTCGGGAGTTTGTATTGACCGGGGGAAAAAACTAGGTTATCAACCGAATACGTCAAGCAACTCGGGTAAATCGAGTACTATAACCGTTCTTTCTGACCCGGTTTCTGCGATGAGCGCGCACATGACCAAGGTTGTGAAAGCGTATGTTCCTACTGCTGAGAGCAGGAGCGTTGCGTGCGGTGTATGTGCTTACTCTCCTCAGTGGGTCCTGAGCTGATCGTTGGTTTTATAGTATGGCTGCAGTGATCATTACTCGTTCTACGATCAAGGATATCCGGTTGTCTGTATCGCCGCTTATGGTCCCAATGACAGTAATCTGAACCCTGCGTAGTATGTTTTCTACTTTGTTGTAGATCGGTTTTCCAAAGCTAACATTCGTTGCTTTAGCCACACCACTGGCGATACTATTGATAAACTAAACTTTGATAGAGCCCAGGACTTTGTAAAGACAGGATTGGCGTGGGTTGTTGAAGTTGCGGCTTAAGTCCAAGTATAAAAGAGGATGGAATGTATATCTTCTGGCTTAGAGAATCGGATATGGCAATCACTGCATGGGGGTCGGGGATCTCGGGAAGCTTGTGGGAAGATTAGGAATCACTCTCACATGAGCTTCGGCCCGTTAACTCCGCTGGCATTTCTAACTCGGACCATCACTGTCGTTGTCGTTTTTTCCCGTTACTTTTTCCATCTTATTCCTGCGAGATGAGGATTTTGTGACATATTACAGACTATGAAATCTTAGGGAAAACCTCAGATGCTCTCTATATGTCGCGTCCATCCGAGGAGATCTGTCAAAAAAAATCGGATTCGGTAGTCGGCAAGAAGATCCTCGACCGACTAGAACCGCAAATTGGGGTTTTGAAATTGACATCAGTCTTCCTTTGCTGATGTCGGTAGAGATTTTGATGCGTGTCTTGGGATCTGCAAGAGCGTTTTTCCTCTTTTTCGTATGTTTTTTTCTTTCTTCTGGCTGTAATGTTGGGAGACCTACGTAGATCCGCAGAAGACTGGTATAGGTGGTAATGGGATACAAAATTTTTCATTGGTTCGGTGGCGAGGGAAGAAGAAGCATGGATCTCGGTATCGCGGTCAAGATCGTAAGGACGTAAATCACAGAAGCCTCGTTTCACGACGTGGAACGGACTGTATTCGACGGGGGGAGATTGGGATAGGATAATCGCACCCTCGAAATGTCAGTATGTGGATTTAGGCGGCATCGCATAGGACTTTGCTGTTGGCTATGGCTTGATTTTTGAAGATATCGATTTGCATTTGGCTGGGGTGTTCAGCAACGGTGGTGAGCAGACCGTCTATATTGGCAGACCTCGGTGCCTGTTTACTCTGCAGTGGCTCGGTGATACCTCTTCGTCGTATTTCACGCAGCCACCGTCTGGTGCGATTGCGTTGGGTTCGCTGTCGTGCCGTAGAGATTGTCGGGGTAGATAGGATTTCCGTTTTGTGGGACTCATGGGATAACCCTCCAGGGATCATGTCGCTCAATAATGGAAAGGACGAATGCGGGAGAAACTCGTCTGTGCTTTACATGGCCTCGTTTTATCATGTCAAGAGCACTTTTGACGATGCTCCGATGTCGTTCTTCCGAGCCCGAGATCGAAGGCTGGATACTGCAATCGGAAGTTCTGTGATTGTGATATACGATAATACGAAAGTCGGGGGTGCGGCGGTCACGGTCCCGGTGCGAAGGTAAATTTAAGTTTTAGGCTCTTTATATTGACATTTTGTGGCTTAACGAAAGCCACTTTCAGGACAAAAATCAAGGGAAAGTGTCTGCCTTTTGCCTAATCCTGTCGTAAATTCGATATAAAAAAGAAAACAGGATGACTGATGTTGCGACATCGATGTGAGTGAACTGACTATGACGACGACTCGTAATAATCTCTGCCTTGCGATAGCAACAAGTGGATCCGAATTTTGTAGCGATTTACTCGAAAAGGAAATCCGAGGCACCCAAAAAGCTTCTCTGTCAAACTTTCTTATAAAAGGCTCGGAGAACGAAATTCTAATTCCAACCTTTTCCTCGTCTTACCTCTTTCCCTCCAACCACCATCATCTCCCTCGCCCTTTCCACATCGTTGGCACTGTTCCTCAGATCGCGAGGGTCATCGAGCTCAACGTCTTGAGCAGCAACGATTCATGTCCTCGGACGCCCTTTCAATGCCTTCCCCGCTCTCTTCTATGAACATGCTCGACGATCAGCTCGTTCGTCAACGCCACTCAGTGACGACGACCACGGTCCCTCCTCACTCTACGACCGCTGCTTCAATCTGGGCTCCTCAGCCTCAACCGTCAGAGACCACTTGGCCACGTACTCTCGACTCCCTCTCCAGAGCTACAGCTAATAGAGAGGAGCCTCAACAGCAGCAGTCCCAGATAGCTGGTCGTCCAGAGCTACACCACTCGTCGAGTATGCCTGCTCCGGGGTCGACAGCCCTCCCACTTGTTACTCGCGAAGATGTTTTTGGGCCAGCGCCTCCCCAGTACCACGACGCGAGGCTTTCTCATCCGCAACAACAACAACAGCAACCAGCAAAAGAGATCGGTGTCATAGGAGATGGCAGGAAGACAATTACGCCTGAACTCGATAGTTCGGTAGGTATATGCGCTAACGTTTCGCCTAAACCCTACTAAAATTCCATTTTCCCAATGCTTATAGCACGTCGAGCAGCTACTTCGCACTTTGGATCTCGAACCTTACCATCTCAAACAAAAGCCTTCTGCGCTCAATCTTCATCATGATCAATCAGCATCTCGTTCCCCCGATTTCTCACCAATTTCTATCTCTTCCGCTCTTCCTACTCCCACAGACCTTTCTCCTACACGTTCATTTGTCGAGAATGGCGGTTATAAGCAGCACATCGGTCTCAACTCACCTACCGACCTCGTTACAGCAGCTCGTACCAATTATCCCGGTGCCAATGCATATCTAGCTCAGCAACACGCTTTGATATATGATCCACCTTCCCCCACTCGCACTGGGAACAACCGCCCTACCTCTTACGCCAGTAACGCGCCATCCGGACAACCAATCGCTCAGATGCCCGGTGCCGCTAATTACATGCAGTCCCCCGACCCATCTTCGTACTCTCAGCTGCTCAAAACGTTTTTCGAACAACAGTTGCCTACTACGACAGCTTCGAACCACATGTCTAATCCTTCCTATTCTCCATTTGTCAATCCTTCCGCTGCTCATGTTCTAGCGTCCTCCAATCAAAAGCTTTTCGGCGTCGGTGGATCTCCAACTACAGGTGTGCCAGCTCACCTCTTACAAGCAAGCCTTCGTCGTGCATCAGGTTCGCTCGATGGATCTTCTGGTTCATTTGCCAGTCCCAATCCGATGGCGGATACTCTTTCCGGAGGGCCGGCTGGTGCTTCGCCCTCAGACTGGGCGTCGATTCAAATACCTCCACAGGTTTTACAGCATCAAGTCATGCTCGCTCACCAGCAGCAACAGGCGGCAGCCGCACTTCAGTCTTATCAGCAACAACAGCTCTCTCAGGCTGATGGCGGAATTGGGCATGGTTCACCGTTGGCAGAATGGCAAAGGATAATCGAGGATGGGAAGCTCCCCCCTTCCATTAGTCATAATGGCGCTTCGAACGCCAATTCGTTGCCTACAGGGACCGTTGGACTCGGTATCGTGGGTTATGGAAGCTCTGCTGGTACTGGTGCGGGGGTTGTCGGCGGAGGCTTGAGTGGTGGTGGACTTGAAGATTCTATTCACGCACCTCAGCATACGAGATCTGTTTCGTAAGTTTTTTGTCCGCTTTTCGCCCCGTTCTCGATGATTTAACCTGTTTTATATAGATCCTACGCTTCGCCATATCCTAGCATTTTTCCTAGCGGTCAACAGCAACAGCAACAGCAAGCCTCCCTAGATTCTCAAGGTCCTTCCCCTGCCAGCTCCCATCAGAGACACTCTACCCAAGGCAGTCCTCGTGATTCGCAAGAGCCTCTTCAACCAATAAACTTCTTGTCGTTGCTTCATCCTTCCAGCTCTCCCCCATATCATTCATTCGTTGCTAGGATTGTCAAGAGCAGCGACCAACAGGCCAGGTACTTTCGGCTGTCTTCCTTCTCGGTGAATGGAGCTAACGTACGATATTATTAGCATTTTCCTTCAACAAAAGCTTAAAGTCGCCGATGCCGCCGAGCGAAGCAAGATCGTTGATGCTATCTGTGCTCGAGGGTTTGAGATGATGGCTCATCGGTGCGGATTATCTCTGGGTGATTACGTTCGCTCCCGACGTTGACTATGTTTAGGTTTGGAAACTGGGCTGTACAACGATGCCTTGAAGCTGCTTCGACGCCTGAAGAGCGCAAGAAGATTGTATCATGTATGAGGTTCGTGACCTCCGGTCCTTACCTTCTTTCCCTTAATACTATTACTAACTACCCCCCTCCGTGTTCTATAGAGGCCGTATCGTCGAGCTAGCGACAAACTGCTACGGATGTCACGTCCTACAAAAGGCCCTTGATTGTGAGGAAGACATTCGCCTCCTTATCGTCTCCGAGTTGTTGTTGGGAGATCCGGCTCAGACACTGGTGAACAAACATGCCAGTCATGTTTGGAGCAAGGTGGGATTCACGTTTGAGGTAAATTGTGTCACCTTCGCTGATATCGACTTTCTAGATTATGGAGTTATCTTGGACACCTCCTGCTCCTCCCATCTTTACGTATGTAAACAAGTCTCTTAGGGGCAAGTGGGCTGCTTTGGCCTGCCACGAGACGGGTTCATTGGTGGTTCAGGTAAGCGGCTCTGGCCCTGTAGCTTTCTCGTCCGTTATGCTTACCTGTTGGCGTCTCTAGCATGCTTTTGAAAATCTGGAAGATCAAGCCAAGGATGGTATCGTCGACGAGTTGCTAAACCAAGGCTCTGCGGTGTTTAGCGAGGTTGCGAAGAACCAATGGGGAAGCTACTGTGTACAACATAGTAAGTATAGCTTTACTTATTCTCGTTGTATGCATGTGCTGACTTTTTCTCGCGAATCATCTTTAAGTCCTCGAACACGGTTCCGAGAAACATCGCCAGCTCACGTTGGATCTCTTGATCAGCGACTTGTTGGAGTACGCCACTAATGAGCAAGGTTATAAGAGCATTACGAAGGCTTTGAAGGAAGGCGGAAAGGATACTCTTGTTAGGGTTGTCAAGAGGATGTGCGAGCCTGCGAAGAGGTAATTCGGGTACTATGGTTTTCTTCACGCTGCTAACCTTTTGGGACCTTTCAGTGGATCTCGCCGAGCTACAATTGTCGACCTTGCCCTCTCGGTGACCGGAAGTCAGCTTATTGCAAGCGTGCTGCCTACGGTGTGTATTCAGGTTAACTCCTGTCCTCATCGGGCAGACGTTAATAATTTTACTCGTTCTAGGCTGACAAGGATCAACGCGCGTTGCTGTACGAATGCATTCGCGGACACATCGTTACTCTTCGTGGCTGCAAGACTGGCTCGAAGGTCATCTGGTTGTTGTGAGTTGCTCTGGTGATCTTTGCTTCAGGCTCTTCGTACTCACTGACATATTTCCCTTTTAACGTCATCGTAGTGACCGTATGGTAAGTACTTCCTGTAGTTCTGCTTATTGCATAAACGCTGATACACATGTACTTTGAACAGCGCGCTTACTACGGTTACTGAGTTCTTCAAATATTCGTTTTCGTTTCATCTTCGACGCACACCGCTGCTCTCTTATTCGCTATCTTTTGTTCTCATCGATTTCGTCGCCATCTCTCCCCATTGCTACATCCGTTGTCGCGGTCATCTTTTGTCATCATCATCATCATCCATCCACTGCATATCTTTCGATACGTTCAAGCTCAAGCTTCGCACGTATCTCAAAACCGTCACGCTCATCATGTCTATTCGCTATAAATCTTGGAGCGGTCCCCCCGTTTTAGAGAGGGGGGCGTTTGAAGGTCTACACCAGAAATCTCATAACAGGAAAATTCGACTCCACAAGCAATCAAAATGCAATCCATTAAACGTCCAGCAATTATTCAGCATTTCGCATCCGAACTCTCATCATCCATACGCAATCCTTAATCATCTTCGTCTGTCTCTCGGCATAAAATTTCATCATCGCAGTTACAACTTTACCATTTCCCATAATCGCTTGATATTACAACCATCCAAAACGAGCTTCGTCTGTTACCCCATCAATACCGCCTTGCCACGCATTCGTGTCCTTTTTTTTTCTTACATCGCCTATTTCTCGAAGATTTGTTTTCTTGTTCTCGAAGTTTCGTTCATTTTTGCACCCGTTTCAAAACAGCTCTCGTCGACGTTACTGGACGTTCTTAGAAGATCTTTTTTCAACACTCATGCTTTCGTAAAAACTCATCCGCCTCTCTATCTTGAACACCTTCGCTCTCCGCTTGCTGTCTATCCAACTTATGTTGTCGTTTGCACGTCCGTCACCCCGCATCAGATTATTGTACACCCAACTTTGCTATTACCCTACTGTCGTTTACTCTATCGTCTTGTTGTTGCCGCACCCCGTTTTTGCGTTCACAAGATTAAGCTTAGTACGTAATCGAACCAATATACGCTGGGTACATTTTATACTTTGCGGTTGGGGGGCAAAGATTGTGCAAAACACGTTAACTGTTGGAATGTTACTCGGTCAGCGTCAGAGCGCCTGGATTACGGGGTTTCTGGTTAGGCAGTTTGCGGATTGGGTTTCACAAGGGGTGGGTCCGCGAGTCTTCGTGATAGAAAGGTTACACAGTTTGTCCTCAATTTTGAAGTTCGATTACAAGTAAGTCGTGGCGGCGTGTCGAGTACTGGCACACGTTCGTTAATTCACTGCAAAGCCTAGCCGGTGCCAGAATTCACATCTCTCAGTGTTTCATCGTGCTTATGTCTTTTACTCCGCTGAGCTCTGAGCCGACAATCACACTGGCGCACAAGCTCGTTAAGATGAGACGCAGAGGATACTGGTATTAAAAAGAGTGACATTGTAATTAAGAGTAAAGATGTCAGTCATGGCGATAGTTAGGAATTACTCGACATTAGCGCGATCGTCGTGAGAAGGGTATCTAGGAGCAGGACGTTAACCGTTCTTCCACACCAACTTTCCGCTTTCCGCTTTCCAACTTCTCTTCCCTCCTACAACTCCAACATGCTCATCTATAATTAGTGACCCCCCCTACATCTGTCAGCAGCAAGGCATGGACGAATGGGACCTGCAGGTTTAGGTTGATTCGGTCCTGACTTTTTCAGCCCGCTGTAGTTGATCCTGTTTGGTGAAAGTGGAATGGCTTTGTTAGTAAGATATTAAGGATGGAAAAACTAGGGAAGAACGTATGTTCCGGGGGCTGCCATGACCGGTACCATTGACATGGTGGTGAAAACAAGACAGATAACGGCAGAGAGAGCGCGGAATTGCATGGTATAGTGATTAAGAAATGAATGTGGTGTTAAAGAAGTGATTGTAGAGAAATCTCAAGTTTTAGAGATGTTGGAGAATTTGGAGTTTGAGAAACCCCGTCATTTTATACCCTTCTTCAATGGTTACCTGTCTGTGTAAACATTTCTGGGACTTTGATTGTCGCGGTTTTTCCTTGAATTGGATGGCAGTATGGATTCTGAGTTTTCATGATCATGACACGAGAAGGTCTCGAGTTTCAGAAATTTCAACAAGTCTGGTGTAAGTTTCAGTACGATACTTCCGAGGGTGGATGTTTGGAGTCCTCCCGCCTGGATACTAATGAGAACCCTGATTGAATTGTCAGTGCAGCTGTAACATGTATCGTTAACATCTCAACCATGACGCGCCGCGAAAGGAGCACAAATGGAGTCAGAGGAATACTTGAAGGAAACAATCACGAGTAAGTAGCAACTAGCAAAACTTCAGGTCGGAACAGGTTTCAGGAGATAATTGAAGTATGTCTTCAATACCACTAGGAAGAGCTGGCATAACTGACAATCAGAGTGATATATGTTGAACATGAAGCTTGAAGTTGGCTTCAGTGGAATGCAGAGTATCCTTTTGACTCTTATGAAGTAAAGTTGTAACCTTGTCCAAATACCATTGAACTGATGATCTATTATAATTCAGTAGCTGACATAATGTTGGTATGTTATTGAAAAATAAATAAATAAATCAGGATGTAACTAAAACTTTACCTAGATTCACCGCTGTTATATCATTTTCGACTCTAACAAGTATATCTTTTATCCACTTGTAATTACTGCCTTCATTTTGAATGGTTCGTTGCTTTTTCTGTTCATCAAGGGTTTTGCTAATTATCGAAAAGGTTTGGACTTGGGATGTGACATTGCTTTAACCATTGGATATGGTACCTCATCCAAACATGACAGTTTAACCATTGTATAGAAGGCAGGTGTAATTGATGATGGAGTTGAGATAGGAATAGTTGCTTTCCAGGTTGTGTTGATGTTAATGACTGGTGAGATTACTGCAGACAAACTGGAACTTACTTAACACGTTTGGCAAAGGAGGACGCATTTGGTGGATTACCCGTGAAGCCAAAAAGTTGGCAAGAGAGACAGCAAGACGTCCAAGATATAATGACATCATAGCCATAATGTGTGTCCAGATAACTTGTCTACATGTTGAATACTAACCAGGGAATACTAGCATTGAGTCTGCAGCACTATATGCAGGGGCAATGATAGTAATATTTGTCTATGAAGACCTCCCATCAGATCTCAACTCAAATGGTGTTGTTCCTGTTGATATTTCAGTTATGACAGTCCTGATATCTGTAAGTTCTCTTTTACCCCCACAACATTTGTATATAGATTGCCAATTCATTCTCTAGGGCCTGGCTCCAACTATGGTTATTGCCCGAGTAGCATCTGGCAAATCTGTGGACAGTGTACAGCAGACACTTTCTACCTTCCATATTGCTGATATCCAAGATAGGCAACAAATATCAACTATGGAAAGACAAGCCACAGTCAGTATTCAGCTTCAAACACATCATGCTACTGAGGACATGCTAAGTCACCTAACCCAGCAGTGTCACAAAGTGTGTACTACTCTCTCTATTTTTCTATGGTCTCTTTTCCTTTCTCCACGACACACAATACTATCCTTGTTTCATCTCTGGAGTCTATTTTCATTCCACTGCTTTCTGTCACCTTCCGCTACGTTCTATCCGTTTCCGCATGATACCAGGTCATGACATCATAGGTCACATGCCAGGTAGTATATATAGGACGACTTGTCACCTAGTCCCCCATCTTGACCTCTTTGTCATTGGGACTAGGTGCATATTTGTACTTTGTAGGATACTGGGTTGTATTGATCACCTTTGTCATTGGGACTAGTTGTTGACTGTTGAGCCTCAGCTCCAGTCTCTGTGTGTTTGCTACCAGTGCTTCACCACATTAGGTCAAGATCCTCTACTGCACGGGCACCCTTCCGATAAGGCTGTCCCTGCAGGCTGCACCGTTATCGTGCCTTCTACGCGGATTACACGGTTTAAGCAATTTTGCCGAACTTCTGCGGATGTTCTAGCTGCAGAAGTAAGGAAATTGAGTACTAGAGAGAGGCTCGATCTGCTAGTAAGAGACTAGGCGCAACCAGACTCTGCTATATTCATGATAAAGAATATACGGTGAGCAAGGGAGAGCCAGGACATACTTCTGAAAACTGTAGGAAGCCTGTGCATCTGCAGAAGTGACAAGAACGTTTGTTCCCCACACTGACCTGCGCTGAGGTCGATCAAGAGCAAGATGGAAGGAGGAATAAAACAATGAGCAAGTAGGAAGTCGACTACTCGACGACGAGACAATAAACAGGAAGATCCAAAGCGACTTCCGAAGTGCCAGAGACTACTGCAGGATGGCTGATAAGCAGCATGCTGGTTGCATGGTGCTGTACCTGAGCATGACAAGAGTCACCCAGAGAATTCCGAGGCATCAGAAGTATGACTAGCCTACTTCGGCAACAGAAGTTTCCCATGCCAAAACTATATACTGTGGCTAAAGAAGTATAACGAGAACCATAGAGTCTCTTCTGCTACAACAGAATGAGTACTAGCAGGAGGAGTATAGGAGAGCCACCAGGAGTATGAAGTGACTCTGATGCTAAAAGATAACAAGAGCGCTCAGGGTTGGATGGGCCGCATGGCACATAACTGATAACCTGGGAATTGGAAATTGATGCTCAGACAGCTCAGCAAACTCATCCATGAGGATGCAATGATTCTGAGAAGACACAAGAGCTACAATATCCCTTACTGAGCGGCAGATACTACTGCAGAAGTAGGGAAAAGAGTACCAAGCAGATAAAAGTATTCTGCTGAAGTACAACTATCAACCGGCTGAAGTAGTAGAAACACTTCTAAGGCAGTAGCAGAGACTAGTGTGTACCCCTGATCTAGAGCAGGGACGCAGAGAGACACCACATGGTGCACAAGACAAATTAGTAAAAAGCGAGTTTCCGAAGAAGCACGCAATACTTGCGCAACATGACTCAGAACTGAGATATGCAATCAGATATATCCTAGTTGGAGTATTCACCTGTGGAGAATAATACACAAATTCTCTCCCAATAGCCCAGGAAAGGCAAGCTTTCCTTATACTGCCTAGATATAGTACAAATAGTGAAAAGACGGTACGAGTAAATAATATTTTATAGCAGTAGTGTATATAAGGACAGAGGTTTTCATGAAGAATCCTCAAGGAAAAACCCACCAATTCTGCCACTGCGCCATTAGAGGCTGGTCAGCAGAAGGGCTAACTTCATAGAGAGAAACAAGACCTAATAAAGAGACCTGTGCTTTGCATTGGTGTTTAGAATCTCACTGCTTGAACTGTTGAGTCGTTCTGAAGATCCGCTGGGGTCGCGACTTAGTAGTTTTCTGTTCTGCTGAGGCTGAGTCCGCTGGGGCCAGTTACTGTCTGTTCTGCTGAGGCTGAGTCCGCTGGGGCCAGTCACTGTCTGTTGAGCTTCTGAGGATAGTACATTCACGTTCGCTGGAACGGTTTTACTTCTGAGGTAGTTTGTTGTGGGTTTCTTAGCATTTAGGACGTATCTGGCGTCTCTATTCTGTTATCTCCCTCATATCCAATACAATA
Source organism: Marasmius fiardii PR-910 (assembly GCA_014904975.1). Taxonomy (NCBI): domain Eukaryota; kingdom Fungi; phylum Basidiomycota; class Agaricomycetes; order Agaricales; family Marasmiaceae; genus Marasmius; species Marasmius fiardii. Next base: position 205,260 of record MU127851.1, read on the forward strand.
AAAACCTTATAAAAAGACCAAATTCGTCAGAGCCTCTGGCAGGATTTGAACATAAGAGATACGAGACTTTAGCTTCAGAACCTAGCGCTTTTCGTGCAGTTTAAGCTATGGACGGAACCTTCAATCAACATCGAACCAGTCCTCGCAAAACTAAACGCATAAGTCTACTTCTGAGGTTGTTGTTTGTGGTGTTTGTTGGGTTTTGGGTTGGTCTTCAGATTGGCCCTTGATCTAGCTTTGCTATATCTGCTCCCTCAGATCCCCACCACACTTAGCAGTTTTACCGTTCCGTCATGTCTCCGACATTTAGCACATCGAGACCCAAATCCAAAGAGGAGAAAATTGACTGTACCACATTACCACATGCATACAACGTCACTGATAACGAGCACATATACCTAGCCACCGATGGAGAGTGGGACAGCTGTGACCAAAACCTGTGTCCTAACACACTCGCAAACTCTATTTCCAAACCACAAAACTTATACGAAAACGATGGTAGCATCCTTGAATTTGGCTGTTTTATCCCAGTACTCCCACCACTACCATCAACCCCGCTTCCAGCTCTTCCAGTTACCCCCAGTCTATCCAGAACCCCTGGACACTCTAGGCCCAGGTCCCGTGTAGGTCGACACTCCAGACCCACATTATGTACTTCCCCCACAGCTTCTCCTGCACCGGCACCACTACCTGTACCTCATGAACCCTCCGTACCTCCATCTGTTCCTGTCATCAGTTCCAGGACTGTTTTCTCTACACCGAATCCCGTTACCACCCCCAGAACCCCAGCTCCAGTACCACAACTACCTACTTCACCCCCAATTATGAACAACGAACAACTCGCCCATCTGTTAGAGGGCCTAAACACCGTCACCAATGCCCTGCTAATGCAGTCAACTTGCTCAAAGGATGTCATCAGTAAACCCGAGGCGTTCAAGGGAGAGAAGGGCCATAATGCCAGGCGATGGCTCAATCAGTTCGACAATTGGGCCAAGGAACAGTCCGAGTTGGTCAATAATGATCCAAAGAAGATCCGAGTGGCCCTGAACCTGATGACCTCCAAGGCCGGCGACTGGGCAAACCAATTCCTAACCAGGTCGAATGACCCCACCAACATCGACCCGATCTTTAATGGCAGGTGGGCCGACTTCACCACCGCCTTTAGGGGCCACTTTTCCTCTATCAACAAGGAGAAGCAGGCACTGGCTGACCTCAGGGTACTGAGGCAAGGACGGAATGAGTCCGTTTCTGACTATGCCCAGACATTCACAGAGCTGGCCAGTCTCACTAAGCTCTTGGACTACAACCAGCAGCAATATTTCATAGAGGGACTCACATTGGAGATGCAGAAGTTGGTAGGATTGGCAGCAGCAGTTGCCATGACTGAGCCGAGGGACCTTAGCGAACTCATCGCTAGGGTGAACAAGCTGGACATCAGCATTAACAATCCGGCTCTGAACATTGGACGAGGAGATGCTCGAGCACAGGCTAGTGGCGGAGGAGGAAGAGATCCAAACGCTATGGATGTGGATGCCACCTTGACCTCGACCTGGAGGACTGGCACCAGGGAGGAGTTCTTGTGACGAATGAGGAATAGATGCTTTGGCTGTGGCGGCCTGCACCTCAAGAAGGACTGTAATCGGGCACGAGGTGCCACATGCAATTACTGCAAGAGGGCAGGTCATTTGGAACAGGTCTGCCAGGACAAGTTTATGGGGAAGGAAAGGGGGGGAGGCCTAGCTGGAAGAGGTCGTCAACGGATCGCAGCAATGAGCATGGAGGAGAATTTTTCACTCTTTGACGAGGAAGGGGGGAGCCATCGTCCTCTGAATGACCCTGTGGTCACTGTCACGTCTACCTCATCCCCGGTGCCCAGCAGCTCGACTTAACTCTGGACAGTCAGGGACAGCTCACTGCCCAGATCGCTCAGCTCAACAGCCTTCTGGCCAGCCTCAGCTCCGTCGTCAACAAGCCGCAGGGTTTTTAGGAAGGACGCCCATCTCAGCTGCAATGAGAGCGTCCCGAAGTTCGATTGTAGTATGCCCTTCTTCAAACTATGATTTTATCTCTTCATGTATCATAAACATGACTTGTGAATGTACACCGTTATCATCACATTTCTGAGTACACATGAAGATTGAGAATGGAAGACTACAAACGACGATGGCGGCCATGGTGGATAGTGGAGCAACAGGTCTATTTATGAGTAGGAGGTTTGCAGAAGAGAAAAAGTTGCGGAAGCTCCAGTTAAAGAAGCTGATACAGGTGTTCAACATCGATGGTACCCTTAACCAAGCTGGCAGCATACAGGAGTTCGCACAGCTGGCAATAACGGTGGATGGACATAAACACTGGGTGGATTTTCTGATCACAGATCTAGGCGAGGAGGACGTGATATTGGGGTTACCCTGGCTGAAGAAGTTGAACCTGGACATAGACTGGTCGAGAGGATTGCTGTCGATAAGGACTCACAGAGTAACGGTAGAGGATATACCGGATAGGGAAGGAGAAGCCATCGGTGGGGCGACCCTTGGTGAAGAAGTACTAGAGGATACTTGAGAGGACATAGTGAAGGAAACTCTGCTTCAGGATGACAGATGTAAAGGGCAAGAGGGAACGGTACTGGAAGAGGAAGAGAAACAGCCTCAACTCTGCGTTCTCAAGGCCAACCGATCACTTCGTCGAAACTGGCTAAGGCAAGGGATTATTAAGGATGTCAAGGAACAGGTTTGGATCGCAGCAGGCTATACTTATTCTCAACAACTCACAGAAGCAGCACAGAAACTCAAGCCGAAGAAGACGTTTGAGGAGATGGTCCCTGAACATTACCGGGAGTACAGCAAGGTCTTTTCGGAACAGGAATCAGAACAGTTACCAGCACACAAACCATGGGATCATGCCATCAAGTTCACTCCTGGGGCTCCAGAGTCACTTCATACAAAAATTTACCCCATGTCCCCAGTAGAACAGGAAGAACTCGATCGATTTATCGAGGAGAACCTATGGAAAGGATATATCCGACCCTCCAAATCGCCTATGGCATCTCTGGTCTTCTTTGTTAAGAAGAAAGATGGAAAGCTGTGGTTTGTACAGGACTATCGACGCCTTAACGAGTTCACAGTCAAAAACCGGACACCCCTCCCTCTAGTATCTGATATCGTCAACCGACTCTGTAATGCGAAATACTTCACCAAGTTTGACATAAGGTGGGGTTACAACAACGTACGGATTAAGGAGGGAGATGAATGGAAGGCAGGGTTCACAACTAATTGAGGGCTATTTGAGCCAACAGTCATGTTCTTCGGCCTCACCAACTCCCCAGCTACGTTCCAGTCCCTAATGAACCTCATCTTCGCAGATCTTATCACGGCAGGGAAGGTAGTGGTATACCTGGACAACATCCTGATCTTCAGTTCGGACTTGTCGGAACATTGTCATGTGGTTAAAGAAGTCCTCAAACGGTTACAGCAGAACGATCTATACCTCCGACCTGAGAAGTGTGAGTTCGAGAAAACAGAGGTGAAATACCTGGGTTTGTTGATAAGCGAGGGGAGAATACATATGGACCCAGTGAAGGTAGCTGCAGTACGAGACTGGGCAATGCCGAAGTCAATATGTGACGTCCGTGGTTTCTTAGGATTCACCAATTTTCATCCAGAACTTCTCAAAGATCGCATGCCTGCTCAATGACTTAACGCACAAGGACATCCAGTTTGATTGGGGAACACAGCAACAGGCAGCATTCGAAGAACTATGGACAGCATTCATTTCTGCACCAATTCTTGCTCTATGGAATCCAGATAAACCGACTCGGTGTCGCGCCTGCGCATGAAAACAACCTAATTTTATTCTTTTCCTATTCTATTTTAGTAAGATTAGGTATAAACTGAGGGGATATGCAAGACCTACATTACTGGGGAAATACCCAGACTGGGAACCATAGGTTCCAGAGGCGCCTCATGAACCATCTCGAAACCTGTAGAGAATAATAGGTGCCAAGGTCAGGAGTAATTGGCAAGTATAACTAAGTACTGTCGCTCCAGAAACACCTCTAGAAGTCCCATCCAGGGACCTTGATGATGCCTGACTAGACCCATCCCCTCAGTGACAAGTACCTCCTGAGGCACCTTT
>MU127852.1:0-65133 GCA_014904975.1 Marasmius fiardii PR-910
TCCAAGGGTTGGTGTTGTTACTGTTCAACGAGTCTACCGAGTTGGGCTACGCGGAGATCAAGGAGGCCACTGGTATCCGTGCGTCTGCTTTTTCATCTTTATTCTGTCAACGCGAACCACTGATCGCGCTTCTTTGGTTTTTCTTATAGCTGACGACGAGCTTCGACACACACTGCAGAGTTTGGCTTGTGGGAAGAAGAGGGTGTTGAAGAAAGTTCCTATGGTTCGTATAATGAAGGCAAAGAAAGAAATGGCTTTCGAGCTGTTGGTCACTGAGACGATTGATGCTGTTAAGAAGCACTTTGCGCCGCAGGTTCCGATGATCAAGAAGAGGATTGATTCGTTGGTTGAAGAGGAGTATTTGGAGAGGAGTGATACGGACAGGAATGTGTTTAGGTATTTAGCTTGAAAAGGCTGAATCGTTTGTGTATATAAACCGTACTTTTAGTCAACAGGATGAAGTCGCTCGAGGTGTATCCCATATGTTTACAACTGGTGATCTCGATCAGGTCTAGCATGGAGCTTTTGGCCCTTTCAGGGACATCCTTCATCATCCGTATGTAAATCAAGAATTCTGTTGTGCGGCCACTCTTGCTACGAAGGAGTTGGCATCGTGGATGACAAGGTGTTTGTAGACCACAGACCAGTATGAAACATCGAATTGCATGGCGTCGCACTGAACGGGGTCCTGCTTTCTCATAAAACATCAGCCATAACCATGTTCAGAATGATGCAAATAAAGCTGAACGACGGGTTTACGTCTCCTTGGCTCGCTGTTCCGGTTTCTCATAAACCCGAATTATGGGCTGAGAATCCATGTAATCGACAACAATCAAGTTCATGTGTTGGACTTTCGTGGTTGATCATGAGGCAGTCTTTTCTTAGAGCTGTTGAGGTTGATCTCATGTTGGAGTGTTGAACAGATTGGGCGTTGCACTTGCTGTAGACTGAGAAAACTGACAATCCTTTCCCGGGTCGAGATCTCGATGGTTGATGTTAACGTGTTTGGAAAAAAGATAATCAGAGACTCACTGCCCCACCAATTCCGCTGAATACAGTGGTTCCAAGATCCACTTGTTTCGTTTAAGAGCCTTCTTATTTGCAACAAAAAAGGAATTCAACAAGAGAAAGCCGACTTTTTACGAAGCAAAAGTCTACTGACCTCGATACCTTTCCATCACTTTTCTTCCTGTTCAGAGAGCTGCTCCACCCCGTCTACCTCCGCAGATTTCTGATATCGAACAGCAAGATGCATGGAATCAACATTGTCGCCGTTATCGTCGGAGACGCTGGACCTAGCATCCTTCTATTTGTTGATGGTCAGGCCCCGATCGTGAGGCTGTAAAATATGGCGGTAAAGCTGGCATGGAAGTAGTCATCCTTGTCTTCTTCAGCAGCAGTTTTGCACGTTGTTTTAATAATTATTGGGCGCCCGAAAACCGCGGCCTCTTCAGTCGTCCTGGTACGTTTCTTGAAGTCTGAGCGGATTTTGGGACCAGCAATAGCATCCTCTTCTTACGAGTCGCGTTTAGATGAGGTGGAATCTGAGGACCAATCGACGACATGGGCAAGAGTGATTTCAATGCGGGGCACGCGGTTGTTCGGCTATACCGGGCTGTGTACAGAGCGCTAAAATCCGACTCGGAATTTCCACTTCCGACTGCAGCTGTGATATCTCGATATGAGTGTGGTGATTGGGTTCTCCTTTTTAGTGGAAAAACCGCATACGTGTGCGTGTATCATGCAATGTCTACAGCTTTCTGAACATGCGTTTTCCGTGTCTCTTTTTCCTTTTTATTGAGCTACTGGGGGCACCCTCAAACCTCATTCTGCCCTTTCTGAAAACAAAACATGTCGTCCTCCTCTTCTCATCCTTCCACGGTGCCCAACAGCCATACTCAAAATGAGATGTTGAACCATGCATCTGAGGTCACGATTTATGGGAGCTCCTTTTCCAACATTGGAAGGGACCAGTACCGTCATTGCACGGTACAACAACAGATATTCGTTCACCCTCCACAAAAAAAGGACTTGAACATCAGAATGGATCTACCGGAACTTGATCAGGTTCACGTGCACACAGTTTGTCTAGTACGGCCTAGCCCTAATGTTACCTTTTACAGTTCACCGAGGTCAAACGAGGAGATATACACAGGTATTCGAGTGATGTTTTCTACTGTTCGCGATGGGAAGACGAAGATGACATAGAGGCGGCTGTCTATCACGCTGAACTTAATATGGTTGGATCCTTTGCGCAGAAGAAGTTTACGGTCAAGACATATCGTGGGCAGAATGCGATGGAGGTATGAACGGCTCAAAAATTATTTGTATCGGCGGACTGACGAGTGTGTGATTAGGAATGGCGTCGAGATTTCCTGTCATGTTCTGCGGACTGGTGCCGGTAAGTCGTGTTTCTTTTGATTACATGTATTTGCTGAAATGTTCTGTTAGGGACATTCCATTATTTGGTTATAACAGGTCTTCTATACCTTTATTAATTTTCTGCGGAGGTATGTTTCATCAACGGAGCACTACTGACCCTTGTTGACATCTTTGTTCCAGAGCTGATCCCGGTGGCACATATTCAATTTGATGCCGGAGTGCCAAAAATGTTGGGGAGGGAGTATTTTAGTGCACTGAGTGTGAGTGACCTGTGTTTGGTAGAGAGTTTGACTTACCAATGGTATAGAAAACTTTGGATTGTGATGTGGATGAGATGTGGATGGATACTGTGAAAGGAAAATTCTGTCGTGGACCTGCTGGGCCTGGATTTAGGAGTCGACCTATTTTTTGCTTTTTCACACCTCCTCCTGCAGATGTGGAATTTCTCAAAGAAGGTGTCTTTCTCCGCTATTTGGCCAGCATAAAAGAGGATCTTGACCTTCTTTGCATGCTTTACTGGATTTATCCTTCTGAGCATGCCAAGACTTTTCAATCAAATCATCCCCAAGTCATTTCAAGTTTACATAATTCAATCATTGCTTGGCAGAATAATAATGTAGAGTGGAGCGAGTGGTACGGTTTCAACGAGAGGGAAGTGACATGTGGACGAACCAGGTAAATATCAAAAAATCCAGTTTATCCTTCAATCTATTGATTCCACTCAAAAGGTTTTGCCTCAAAGATGATCAGTGTCATTTAAAAGTGTATTCTATGCCAGAAGAATACTCATGGCTTTCCCATGCTTTGAGTGTTTTTCATGCTCATGGCATTTGGCTCGATGAAGACCATTCTCAATACAGTGAGTGAGTTTTTGAGTGTTGATCAATTTCAGACTAATGGTCATCAGTGCTCATTTACCCTTCCTGTAGGCTCTATGGAACACTTGAAAGATCTAAATCCAAACAACAACGGCGCCAACTATGTGATCCGATTTACTTTTTCCTTGAGAATTGTTCTTCCCCGAATAGATGCTTCTATTTCTGGTCCCATGACCCAACTGGGCAAAATCCTCTCTCATGGTCCATGTGCAAGTACCTCGGCCTGCCCTTCAAGCTCTCCCTTCAGGTGATTTACAAGCAGTACACATGGCCTACCGAAGTCTACAAAATCCTCCATGATTACCAAATTGCAAGGGGATTTGACCCTCGAACCACAGATTTTGCACGATCCATGGGATATCAGCCCTGGGAAGTTGAACCTCTTGAGACCCGATTTCAAGAACTCAACAAAGGTAGCTTCTCATTTTTTGGTCTGTTTGAACTGCTTCTGACAATCTCTGCTTTTTATTTTATGTGGATAGACTCGGATGATGATTCCTACTCACCCAATATATTATTTGATGGAAATCAAGGTAAGGTTTTGACCAAAGGTAGCTTCTCATTTTTTGGTCTGTTTGAACTGCTTCTGACAATCTCTGTTCTTTATTTTATGTGGATAGACTTGGATGACAATTCCTACTCACTCAACATATTATTTGGTGGAAATCAAGGTAAAGTTTTGACATGTTGCATCTCAACGGATTGGTAGCAAGTTATTTATGACAGGACTCTCAGAATTCACTCCAAACTCACAGTCCCCACATTCTCTCAACACTGTACTCATTGGGAAATTATTAGTAACATGTCAAGGTGAGGGATACCTTTCAGAATGCTCTCTGAATCTTAAATTCCTCCAGCAGTCATGAAACATGTGTGTCTCAGCTTGTTAGCCCCACACTACGCTCGCATGCTCGCCTCTGCAGATCAATTGAGCAATTCAGAGCAAACTCCTTGATGTATACTAACTTGGTCTGAGCTTTGGGCATAGCTGTGTTCCCCCCAAAGTCTTCAGTTGTGCAAATTACACACATCAAAGAGCCAACAGCCTTTTTTTTACATTCATATCCATATCCCCCCCCATTGTATGCATCTTCCCATCATCTAGCAGTCATTACGGTGTATGCACTGTTTGGCCCTCCTGGCTCCCCACGGAAATCTACCACCATGTTCACATTATCGATGCCTTTAACCCGCCGTTTTCCGAGTTCTCAACTGCCTCTTCATCCCGATATTTTAGCAGCCTAGCCATCTAACATCCAACCTTGCGGGATGGGGATAGATGCAGGTAGTCTATACATAATACACGTTCACATGGCATAATCTCATCTTTTCACAACCTTGTGCTGTGGGAAGAACGAAATCGTTGGGAACAGAAGATCAATGATGGAACTATTGAAAAAAGACGAAGAAAATCCCTAGGCGAGCACGGTTCAGACATTCCCCCTTCTGTCTCCACAGTGTTTTTTTTTTGCCACTTCCCTTGGTGCCCCTTCAGTTCCCATTTATGTCCATATACTATACCCACTGTCATCTACATACATCATCATTCTGGTAGCCATAAGAAGCATTCCCAGGTCATAGAATGGAAGGAACAAGTACGGTAGCAGTTGCAGCACGAGAGAGTCTTTGTTTAGGTTATATACGAGTACTTCAATTCCATTTGCGACTTGCAGCTGCAGTCTTACGGATGCTGTGAGATAAAATACAATAAATTGACAATGCACAAGGGACAAAAGTGTGGCAATTAATCCACCAATGGCAACGAGGTAAAAAAAAACAATTCCGACAACAAAGAGAAAGAAGGATGATTTTAAACCCCCGTTTCTAGAATCAAAGCGTCTCCCAACCTCCCGAATCCAAAGAACTCTCCAACTTCCTAGCAATCACGGTAGGTATCTGATGATTTAGCCACGTCTTACGAACATCTTCCCATCGAGCGTGATGGAGGTACTGCCTGCGGCCGCGTCTACAATGAGTGAAAGTGGGTATGATGTCAGAGAAACGGGAGAGAAATAGTAGTGAAGGATACGTACCTCATCGAAACATCAATCTCTCCATGAACATCCAAGTACGGCGACTGCGTAAACGATCCGCTGTTACCATATAGATACAACACAACACATCTCTTTACCAAGAAATAAAGGCCCATCGCTCCGCCACATCTAGCGAGGATACAAAGGTCAGTCTCGTCCAAAAAAACAAGCGGAACATTGGAACTCACTCTCTCATATGCATATTACACTCCCCCCTTCTCTCCTCTGCATCCGTACAACACGTACTCTGGAAACACACCGTGGTTCCACAAAGCAAACATATCGCCGGATCCGGAGGAATAGTGTTGCACCTCTGACAGACCACCGCCTTCTCTTGATCGACAAAAAGGTTGTCCAACACCAACGGTAACCTCGCGAGTCTATACACTCCAGGCAAATCAAGCGTTACACCAAAGTTGACAGGCGATACAGCATGAGAATGACCATAGTGAGCGCACCATCCGGACAGGGCATTTTGTAGCGTGTCTTGGTTAGGTAGATCTGATAAGGGTGGGATCCCAAGGAAACTGAGGAGTCGGGTGTACTCGCAACTCTGCGTTTGAGGTTGGGGGTTACCATCACCTGATGGGGTCTGGAGTGGGAATGCAGATGGAAGAACCGAACGACAGAGTATAGCAGCTTTTCGGAGGAATGGTAGTGTGAAGGCATGTAAGAACCTTTCGATCCGGGCTTCTCCAAACGTTTCGAAAGCCAATGTGGCTGTATGCTCGAAAATGGGGGAATGTCTAACGACCGAGATGAAAAACATCCGAACATCCCCAAAGATGTCTTCATGCGCTCGACGTGCCAGATGAGTAGTATGAATTCCACGACTCTTGTTAAGGATGAACACCAACCCGATCACCGTACGTGCTAGGCAAGCGTAGTACGTCAGCACCAACACATGTCGTAGAATTTCTGGAGCGACAGCCGCAGCCTCAACCAGGATCGTGAAAGGGTCTCGCAGAAGCAGAGGGAACGAGAACGAAGTCAACGAACTCCGACTCCATTCCGGTAAGAGACACTTGACAAAAGCCTGACGCATAGCGTCCCTCCCTTCATCCGGTCGATTCTTGAAATGAAGCCCAGCGAGCTTCACTAAAATCGTCAAAAGGCCACGGACCATCTTCATCTGTGCATCCGACAGATTCTCCAACAACAGCCCTCCACTGGCATCTCCCCTAGACTCGACTCCGCGAAGCGCAATCTCAATACAGCTGATGGAGTACCCAATAAGCTCCTCGGGTAAGTAAATCCCAGCACCTCGTTCCCCAGGCTCAGGCTCATTCCTATCTCTAAGGTGCCTCATCTGCTGAGACAACGACTTTGAAACAGCCATAACCGTATCAACCATCTTCATCGGATCACTACCATCCACCTTTTCCTGATTTCGGAAGATAGAAGTATACCCCGGATCTTGAGCACTCCAAAACACAAACTCCCCTGTTCCATTTCGGAACTGCAACGACTCCAACTGAGGGTCTGGTTTTGACTTCAAAATGCTGATACCAGCAGATCGTATCCAATCTGCGAACGGAACACTGTTCAGGCTCGCATTGGGAGGGTTCGTAACGGGGATGATGACGTTTCCAAGGCTTTTACATAGTGGACAGATGTACTCCTTTCGAGCAATAGTTTCGGGGTGGTTTCTTGTCGCTTGGGCTCGGTGTCGTTGTCGGATGGATACGCTGTAGACTTGGAAGCATTCGAGATGCATCATATGGCTACACACAGACACATGTAGCCCAAACCTCGTAAACTGGTGCGGAAACCCATCATAAGTAACGGACACTCCAGATTTTTCGTCCTGAGCGTCGGCATCCTGAGGTGGAAACGTAGGCGATAGCAAGGAAGGTGGAGAACGATCCATCGAAGTCGGGGATCCCAAAACAGAGTTTAGGTACGACATATACCCATCCGGTTGACGACGAATAAACCGACTAGGTTGTACCATCCCTAACGTTCCAAACGATTTCGACTGGCTGAGGTTCTCCTGACAGACGATACACGTTCCGTACGTGACTTCCTGCTGCTCCGCGTCAAGCATATCCTCGTCTTCTTCGTCGTCCACGTCGTCAAAATTGATAGCGAAGCTAGCTTGCTGCTGCTTCATCTGCTTGATAATGGCCTCCTGACGAGCTTTAGCAGCTTTCTTCTTCATCTCCTCCGGGTCAGGCGCACCTCCTTCCGCAGCATTGGGAATGAACCTCCGACTTTGAACTTCAAGAGGCGCGTACTTCTCGATTTGGTCGAGGATCCAGCTGACCCGTGCTTTATAAGGCTTGAAATTATCGTTATGCTCCAAAGCACACAAAACATCTATTACCGTCTTCTCCTCTTCGAACGTCTTGACAGCGGATAGGCGAGAAAATATGACGACGCGCTCTACAAGCGCCAACATGATCAAATGCAACACTTGATCAAGTATAGCCTCTCCAGACGGAGGAGAAGTTCCAGAGGAAGCTGTAAGAACGAGAACATTGTAGATCGAATAAAACATCACTTGAAGTAACGCTTCTGATTCAAAGGTAGAGGTGATGATAGAGAAAGGCCCAATGTTCGTGTCCATTGGTTTAGGAATCCATACAGGGTCCGTCAACTTCGGATTCTTCTTCTTCAATCTATTCTTCAAAACTACCTCCACCTCTTCCCGTTTGTTCCTCGTATAATGGTAAAAGAAGGGGTTGACTTCGTCGTACACCTCATCTTTCAACTCGTACGACCCCGTGTCAGAAGTCGACTCTGGAGGGCGGAAGGTCGCAACTTCTTTCAACACCCTTTCGAACCACGCGTCTTCCACCAAACGCTCCGAAACGCGCTTGATCAAATCCTGATAGGAACAAGCACCAATAGCTAAAGCATGTACGAGTTCCCTGCGTACTTGCTTTTCTATAGGCAATTTGGAGATGCTAGCGCTTTCACTAAGTATAGTGATGAAGACGTAAAGTACTTCTTCCACCATTCCAGCTAATTGAATCGGATCGTAAGTCGAATGGAGGAACGCCCCCGAGAAGTATCCCAACAGTCCAAATCTGTCTAGGATAGTGACGATGACAGTGTTGGGGTCGAGGATCACGAGGGCGACTTGAAGCATGAAGAGATCCTGGTCGTAGCATAGCTCTCGAAGCATGAAATCCCGATAATGCAAAAGTTGTCCTCGAATCGCGAAACCGTTCCGAACCCATAAACCCGTTCGGATTTGTGCGATCATAGCGAGAACTGGAAGCCAATGAACGAAAAATCAGACTTCAACTCGGACTAAAACCTTTAGGAAAACAGAGAAAACGCACCTCTCAGAAGAAAATCAACAACAGTCAAGATAGCCTGCTCACTAGCCCTCCTCAACACAACCTCCCTCAAACAACTCATCCCAACCTCTCCCAATCTCTCCTCAGTCAACAAATCAACATGCTTGAACAACTCCGCCAACAACCAATGCAACGAATGATGAAAACTGACCCACCCCTCCAAAACATCAAACTCTACCACATTATACGTCGCATCCCCAAAGTTAACTTTATGAAACGTGATCGGAGGGTACTTGGTTCTGTCCAGCCGATCCTCGTTCAACGTGCAGACCATAAGAATGTTATGCATAACCGTGTTTATAGCCGAAACCAACTCCGCAGTCGTGGCCCTCGCAAACGCAGATCCATAAACCTTTATCACTCGGGATAAAGACAAAGTAACGTTAAAAACGCTAATCCACGCATCCGTTTCGAACTCCACATGGTTCGTAACCGCACGTTTGTTAGGGTTGACACACATGAACAGTTGACACGTTTTCGAAAATTGAATGATATACTCTGCGTTGTGAGCAATGAGATGCTGAACAGGTTCGTTGTTGCATAGATAACGGAGGTCACTGAAAACAGGCATGAACCGTTTGGATTTGAACGGGAAGGTATCGACGTCTAGATTGTAGATAGTTGGGTTAGGTGGGTAAGCGATGTGTTTGTCGGCGATTTAGTTTGTGAAGAAGGCGGTGATGATGGCGAGGAGACGTGTGATGATCTTGTGGGTCCGGACGATGTGGGTGGCTACAGAGGGGACTGTGAATAGTTGGAGAGCGAAGTATTTGATTGATGTTTCAGCTTCTCGGTCGACTAGGAGGTAGGCATCGATTACTCGGTGGTAGACACGAGCAAAGTGGCCGGCTATTGGGAAAGTAGAAGTCGTTAGTAGTTGCGCAGGTGTCTGAAGGCAATACTGTACTCACCGACTGCCAGCTTGTGATCCCGACCTAAAGTAAGGATAGCAGTATAGATCTCCTTCAGGCTCAACCGCGGTTTCTTCCACAACCGTGTATGGGAAACAAACAAACAATCCAACCTCGTAGGCTCCCGAATATCGTGTAGCGAAAGCAACGCTTGGGCGTTATGTGGATACGAAGCATTCTCCCTCCTTCGTGGCGAAACCATCTCCTCCGCAATAATCTCCCTCAATATCAACGTATCCGTACCCAATCGACACTGAGTGAGATCAACAAGCCACTCAATGATGACCGACGCAACCTGTTCCCGGAACGTGTCGTACGCCCTTTGAATAGTAACACCCAAATCGATTTGAGCGATACTTTGGGCCATCTCAAGTAACCTCGAAACATCCGTGCTCATTTCAATCATCTCTCTCCCATTCTCGTCTATCCGTTGCGTCATTTCCGTAGCTTCCTCTCTAGACCGGCCAGTCAAATCGCAGATGAGTTTGATAACCTCGTCAAAAGAGTGTTTGTCGTCGTTCCAGATAATAACGCAATACTGATCCTTCATCATTGGATCTGCGGAAGGCTGGAGGCGTAGATCCGCCTCGTTGGAGGGTACCGAGGGTTCGTCGGGGGAGTAATCCAGGGTGTCGAGAACAAAATCGAGAGCGTATCCGACTGTTCGGTTCATTGTTTCTTTGAGTTCTGAAGGTACTGATATGCGGTACGGATAATCTTTCACGGGGGGTACAATTTCAGGAATCGGTCTTTGAGATCCTCGATTCGAAGAGGAAGAGGAAGAGGGATGAGTGGTGGAGGGATTCCCAGTGTCGTCGGCAGGAGGATGATAAGGACATTTCAAGGGAACTCTCCAAGCTTCTGGATCGCCGCAATCACAGCACCCACCCGGTTGTTGAGCGATAAAGAAACTGACGTTGTGACCTTCGTGGTCCGTAGCGTGAAAGCACTTGGAGCAGATAACACAGCTATCGTCCAAGGAACAGTCTCTGAGAACAGTAAGGTTAAGCAGGTAGCATGGACAGGTAGCGGGGGAGGACGTACTTGCACCGAAAGCAACTCTCTCCCTTTTTCAACACATGAGAACACGGTCTACCAGGAATCAAAGGTCCGTCTTTCCCAGCCCCACAGAATCCGAGGGAAGCTTGCACACCGCTGAGAGTGGCATGCATAGGTAAACTTGAATTCGAGTTGGGTAGGAATAAATGCGCGTAAGACCCCCAAAAAGCGTCATATAATTCCGATAGAATTTCAGCTCGAGTTTCAGCTGTAAAGTTGTATTTCCTTTGACTGGGCATGGTTTCCAATATATATCTGAAGTGTGACGATCCGTCGTTTGCGTTTGAGCGTTCTCCTCGAGGATTAGATGAGGAAAGAAATTTGGGGGTGAAAAAGGATGATAAAGTAGTCATGACTTTCGCTACTTTGAACTGGAGAGTTCTAGGGAGGGTTGGAAGCGTTTGCTGGCATAAAAAAAACGGGGACGTTTGAGGAGATAAGGAAATCGATGCGCAAGGTCGGAGGAAGAAGGCAGGGGGATGACGCGTCGTGACTCGGCCGAGACAGCGACCAAAAGGTCTTTGTCATCGACCACCATGGCGTCAAGAACATCATTTCAAAATCCCCCACAATCAGCAAAACCAATGGGTTCTTTCGCTCAACCTGGACTCGTCGCCTTAGCTGAGCCACCACTGCGTTACGTTGATGGTGCCATGATGGATTATTTTCTCATCGAAGTGGTCAATACTCTTCGAGAATCCTCGCAAGTTGCTACCGCAAGATCGAAGAAAATTGAAAAGGAAATGTTGGAAGCTGGGCTGTTACCTCCTGTTGCTGCCCCGGCTGCAGCCGTGGCTAGTCGCATGGATGTTACAAGCCCGAGAGGGACACCGTCGCCGCGAGATTCAACGACAAGTTTAAGTTCGACGAAGGTTGGTGGAAAGGCTTCAGCTCCAGTTGATGAAGAGGAAGAGGCACTGAGGGTGCGGCTGGAAGCGATTGGAATCCATGTAGGTGCAAATTTCACAGAAAGGTGAGTTGAATTCAGGCTAGATGGGAAGCACTCACACTGATTCGCGGTATTAGACTGTGCAGAGACAGAGCGTTATTCACAGAGACTCTGGATGCAGTAAAGTTTATCTGCAAAGACCTATGGTCGTCTTTCTGGAACAAGCAAGTCGACAACTTACGGACGAATCATAGAGTATGCAATCTTTCAAGGGATAATACGTGATCGCGACTAACGACCCCGTTTTTCAGGGCGTTTATGTCCTTCAGGACAACTCTTTCCATACCATATCACGCCTCTCCTCATGGAAAGGCCGTCCTGAAGCATTAAAACGAGCTAAAGCGGTCGGTTGATTTTAGATCATCGCCTGTTCCTATTCCTCATCGGTCTCGTCTTCCAGTACGTTGTTATGCCCGCAGGCATAATCAAAGGCGCCCTCAACCGACTAGGATATCAGGCTGTTACGGTGACGCCCGAGATAAACTCTCTACCCCAATGTGAGTTTGATGATCTCGCATAATCTCGATGTCACTAAATACGCTTCTTTCCAGGTACTTTCCAGGTGAAGATTCCGAGGAACCCGTGATAGCAAGCTGTGTGTTTCCGATCAACTATGAAGGGAGGTAGCGATCGCAGTCGAGACATTATGCCCTCAGGCGAACCTTGTGTGGACAGTAATGAGGCTCTGGGCCTTTAACTCGTAGCAGAGCTCGCCAGTGACACGTGGCGCCCGGAGGGGTTAGAGATGCTTCAGAAAGGGTCACCTTTTGAGGGTGTAGGGGAGATCAATTTGCTAAGATACTGTATGTGCAGTATGTAAAGTTGTAAAAAGCTTGGACCTGCTTGGACCCAAAAGCCTCGATGACGGCGTGACTTGTAACGCGTCACTAGTCTCTTCTCCACATCGACGACGACCTCCTCGCGAACTTTTATTCATTAGCTTCACAATGGACCTCGGGTCAAACTTCAGCTCAAAACTAGAACCCTTTCTTCTGATGGGTAAATCCGTCAAAGGCGCAGCAGCCGCCAAATTAGTTCAAGACGCCACCTCCGCTCCTGGCGTCTTCGTCTTTTCTGAATTGCTTCAGTTGCCAAACATACAAGAGGTATTTTGCGTGATTTCTTTTCCGCTCGAACAAGATCCCTGATACTTTTGAAATTGGCAGCTGGGAAAGAATGCAGAACACGAAAAGTTCTTATCCTTATTACGATTGTTCGCTTACAAAACTTATGGAGATTATCTCAGTGGGTCGTTCTCGTCGTCAAAGATGTAAACCACTCCATTGACAACGTGTTGCTATATAGAACACCGTGATCACCTACCACCCTTGAATGCTGCACAGATCACAAAGTTGAAACACCTTTCGATAGTTACTCTCGCAGCAGACAGACGCGTGAGTCCAACGTTCACGCACCTCCTCATTCACATTTCTGACTCCCCTCTCTCCATCACAAAGATGCTACCATACTCCGACCTGATGTCCGCCCTCGAGATGCCCACCATCCGAGAACTAGAAGACCTCATCATCGACGCCATCTACCTCAACATCCTCCGCGGAAAACTCGACCAAAAAGAAGAACAGTTTGAAGTTGAGTATACAATGGGTAGAGATCTGGAACCCGAGAAGCTGGGAGAGTTGCTGGCTGCTTTGAAAGATTGGTGAGTTTCTCCTCGCTGCCTGATCTTTCTTCTCTCGTTTCCCGCTTTTTTTTTTTGTTTGCGCCTCGGGTTTCGTTGATTTTCTAACTTCGAAGGCCCTTTTTTGTCCCGTGTGACTGACTATGATTGGCAACAGGGCATCAACGACATCAGCAGTCCTCCAAACCCTCGACCAGAAGATCTCATCCATCACCATCGAATCCTCCAATGCTAAAACCAAACGTGAAAACTTTGATAAAGAAATCCAATCCACCCTCAAAGAGCTTCAAGACAAAGACAGGAACAAGGAATTTCGTGGTGCAGTCGGTGGCGGTGGCGGCGGAGGGAACATGAGCTCGTCAGTGTCGATGTCCGGAGCTCGAGGAAACCGGGATAGATCCACATATATGAGTGCTTCGGATAGGATGGATGTGGATGAGCCTATGGAAGCTCCGAAAGGGAAGAATCGAAAGTGCGTTTCTCTATTCGGGTTTTATGTAGCGGATATCGACTGTTCACCACTCTTTTGTTCAGGGCTCCACAACAAGAAGTATCAAAGCCCCAGAGAAAGCGGAATCGGTTCTAGGATCCTCTTCTGTTTTGCGAATTCCGGCTAGAGCCTCAGAACCTACGTATCTAGGGTTCTCTATCAGCCTGGCCTTTTACTTCTGTCTGTACCCACCTTCAATTGTATATTATTCCATCGATCGTCCACCTCCTTATGTACTAATGAACAGGAATCGTTTGTCACCAGGATCTACGGGCAGAATCTTTCCATTCATGTCACAGCCCAGTCGACGTCTACACCTGTTCATGCTCCAGCATTATCCATTGTTTTGCTTCTCGACTTCTCTAGATCCTACTCTTGCTTTCCTCTCATTCATTTTTAGTTCGTTTGCGGTTGACGCAAATGGCGTCGGTGGAGTAAGTGGGGTCAGCTTTAGGTTCTCGATGTTCTGACTCGGTCTTGATCTAGAAGCGGCGTCAGTAGAGTTCTCAACTGTTACCCGACCACGTATTGCTCTTCTTCCCCCCTTATTCGATCCTTACCTGCTTTGACGGTCTTGGTGGCGTCGATGTCGTTCTCGATTGTTACTCGACCACGTCGCCTACTGTTTTATTCTTGTACTTTTCGACAGTTTGTGCACCTGCGGGAGATTTCCGTGACGTCTTCGCATGCCTATAAGTAGGACCCTGTCTGACCCTGTGTGTGGGTGTGGGTCTGTCAGTTACTGTCACTTGACAGTGCGCCCTGACATCGGACACCTTTGCTTCGTATGTTTTTTTTTGTTTCTTGTCAATGGCAGATCCGACCATCAGCCACGCTACAGACTATAAAGCGCTATTCTAGGCTCTTGTCGACTTGTGCAAGTCGACGTCAACATCGCAAACGGCTAAATTTACTGCGGGTAGGTAACCAAAAGTTGGTGATGGCGCCTCCAGCCTGAACACAGCCTTTACAGCCCTCGAGAGCCAAGTCGACGGAAGGATGACGGGGTGCATGGGTTCTCCTTATAGTAAGCGAAGATAATTGTCGTAGTCGTAATCGGAAACATGGCACCGTATCGTCTCTATCAAGAACGCGTAAGTAGTTACCATACGGTTGCCGAATGGAAGTAAAGGTGGGCCAAGGGCTTGTTACAAACTTATAAAAGCGTTTGCCTGTACCCCTCTCCACGCTATTCAAACCATCCTCCCTCACTCTCTGTATAAATAATCTTTTCTGGCTGTGCCCCTCCTGGCCTAAATTTCCAATCCCTCGCGCTCAACCTCGCGCTCACACCGTGGTTGGTAATTTGGCAGTGCACATCCGGTCCCGCAGCCTGTGTTACATGTTAACGTGTTGACCGCCCTGGCTGGGGGATTAGAGCCTAATAGACAACGCGCTCGAACTACGACTGTGACTCCCCCATCCCCTCCTTCCCTCCCTCCCTCCTCCGACCTTCTCTAGACCAAGTTGATTCTTGAACGATGTCTGTAACCATAACAGTCGTTCCCATGATTCAAGTCACTTCTCCAGTCTCATCTATCGATAGCATGACTCCGACTACGCCGAACGCTGCTGCTGTTACCACTGCCAGTGAAGAAGACCAACCTTCCTCCCCACCTTGTTTAGATCCTCACAATTCAGCCTCGGACGATCAGATAGAAGTCCAACCGCGGTCGGCAACACCATCTCCAGAACCATTGCCTCTCACATGTACAGCCGAATCCTCTCTAACCTCTCTCAAACCTTCTCCCAAAGACGTCATCAATGGGATAGCCCCTCACGTTCTCGATGAACGAAAATCTCGTCCCGTTCGAAAGGGTTCGATCGGTTCAGGAGGAGGCTCAAAACGGAATCTTAGACGACTTCAGTACATTCAACAATGCCAGAAGCAGCTTCAAGAATGTCAAGAGTCACAACGGTACCTGAAAGCGACGGCGACAACTCCGTGTCATCAGAGAGCTATTGTCGAGAGTTCGCCGTTGAGAGTGTTGGGGTCGTATACGTTTGAGGATCTGCAGGCACAGGTTGAGTTTGTTGTTGGTGAGTTGCTTATCTCTGATAATGGAAATGGACATTTTCCCAAACGCCTTCTCTTATCGCTATCAAGATACGAAAGAGAAGGGTTCCTCGTGCCCTGTAGAGATTCCGATAAAGAGTGAATTCAAGAAGGCAGGAATTAACGTGCAAGGAGCCAAGTCGAGACCTCGAGGTTGGAAGTTGTTAAAGGTCCATGTGGACGTTCATCTTTTCAAGTGCGTTTTTAAGAAAATTTGTTTTCGATCGTGACATCGAGCTGGCTCCTTTTTTCTTTTCTTTGCAGGTCTATTGCGTCAAAACTGAAGTGAGCTTCGTGTCGTTGGTTCTTGCGTTTGCAGCACATACACAGGATATGAAACTTTCATCTGTCTGTAACCTTAGATATCAACATTCCCTTGTCTCTTCTCGATTTTTAAGCACCCTTCATCTTTCACAAATCTGTATTACTATTTCCTTACGACGTTGACTCGTTCTTGTTGTCAAGTCGACTACCATACCATATGTTACGGCCGATAATTATCTTGGATTTAGTTTTAGTCTAAATCCACGCTACTTTATCCCCGGACGCTTAACGCTGATTACACACATATTTGTCTTATAACCGTTGACACCGCTCGGGTTCGGAAGTATTCATTGTCATCGATATGCATGTACCGTCCAAGCGACGAATTTGTATAATAGCAAAAGCACTTATCGATACCATCTACTCTGCGTCCTAGTCAACTGCACAAATGTCTTCGAAAACAGTTTAGGAAACGGCGGGAGTAAACCCTTGTGTACCATTTTTGTGCCGTGCCTCCCGGAACCCTTGCTCCCTACCCCACCGCCACCACCGTCGACAGATTGAATCCATGGGGAAAAAAAAACTTGAAAACCCGCCATATGCCAAAAAAAAAAAAAAATCACGTCGCACACAAATCCCTCACCCTGTTCACCTCCTCCCCATCCACACTAACCAACGACACCCCCTTTCCAACCATCTCCCTCTCCGCCTCTCCCCACCCTGCATCACTAGGATCAACAGCCTTCGTACCCTCCCTAACCACAATCGTCCTAAACCCATACCCAATCGCATCTACCGCAGTAAACTTCACACAATAATCCATCGCCAACCCAACCACATACACATCCGTGATCCCTTCCTCTTTCAAAAGCTGCGCCAACCCACTACTCGCTTCAACAACAATCGGATGCCGAAACGGCGCTTCAAACGCAGAATACATCTCCACTCGCGCATCCGTGCCCTTTTCAATCACTCTATGGACCTTGCTGACGTTCAGTTCAGGTACGAGTTCGGAACCTTTCGTGCCTTGTACGCAATGTACGGGCCATAAACGCGAATAGTCGGTCTCGCTGAAGTTGTATGGGTTGTGAATGGTGGTGAACGAGGTGAAAGGAGCGTTATCGGGAGGAGCGTGATTGGCAGCGAAAGAGATGTGATTGGGTGGGTGGAAATCTTTCGTGGCTACTTTGAGAGCGAACGGGAGATCGAGAAGGTCATTGACTATCGGAGCGATAGTTCGGCCATCTGCGACTGCGAGAGAGCCGTTCTAAAAAAGAAGGAATGGTCGTTCAGATTGCGGGTGAGAGGAAAGCGAGTGGAAAATGGGCGTAACTGGTGGACAGAAATCTTCTTGGAAGTCAACCACGATCAAGGCCGGTTTGAAGTTTGTTGTCGACATGGTGGTAGAGGAAGAAGCTTGTGGGCGTTGTTTGAAAAATAAGGGAGTCAGCCCTAGTCAGATGTCATGGATCTACAACATCATAACGACGCGAGTAGGCTCACCTTCAGCCTGTACCTTCCCTAGAACCCATCCACCAAAGAAAATCAAGGGTAGCGACCGGTAAATCCAAGCCATTTTCCTGAGCAAAAGGTAAGGTGAGGAAGAAAGAAAATTTTCGTGATTTTCAAGCTTTTATCAATGATAAGGAATTACCCCCATTTTCTACGATTTCTTCTGATTTGGGATGGGGATAGTCTAGCCTGAGATGTTACTGTTGAAAGCCAACATCAAAGCGGGTGGGAAAGAAGACGGAGCGGCGGTGGTAATAGAATTTATAGCCAAAACGACCTGCTATACATAGTCGGGAAGCGCTTGCACATCTCGGGATTCTCGGATATTCTTCGATGACGCTCGAGTTTCTCGTTCGGTAAACTCCAAGGTATATAAAAGTAAGGCAATAACTCTCATGCTAGTGAATCAATGAACCGGGCTCAAGACTCTCATCGACATCCGGTGTCGTTTCTGACATCAGCGTGACCTGACTTAGTCATAAAACCCTAGCCCGGTTGAACGAGTTTTTTATTGATATCAATAAGATCTGTCATTGTCAACGTCGGTGAACATCCATGGACCTCTGTCAGCAGCTGTGAGTCATGCAGTATAATGGTTACCGTCTTCCGTGAATTCTTCATCAAAAAATGGTCCATGACTGTGCGTTATCCACCGTGGGGGAGAGGCCCTTGGGCCTCTGAGGATGGGGGTATGATACTCGTATGGGTGACTCGAGCAGAGCAGCCGCTCTATTTTCCGGGTGCATATCTGATTCATCTTCCAACTGCTTATCTATTTGTCGTCCAAATGTGAGTAAATCTGATTTATATCCCCAAGATTTTCATACTTACTGAGGCTTTGCTCTAACAAGTCAATAAGGGGATTTGTTTGTGAATTGTATTCTGTTGAAAAGGACTAAGACAGACAACAAGTATTGTAAGCTCATTCAGTTGATTGAGATTACTGATCATACCTTCAACCATTTCAAAATAGTTTTTGCTGCCCGATGACATTTAGATAAATGAGGATATAGACCTATTTTTGAACATTCGTCCAAAATATAGGAAACGATGCGGGGGAAAAGTGGAAGCAAGGCGGGCTGAGGGCCTACAAGCTCTAGCAGTGACGTCCATACAGAGACAGAATGCCAAGGTGCCGAGAACTTTGGCTCTACCATGGAATAAATAGCCTGTGCTTGATCTGTAGCCACTCCATGACAAGCTATGTTAGCTAAATAAGATAGAATAGGTCTGTAGACACTAGTCTCCATAGAGAGGAAATACACTTCAGAAGTGCATTGATGGGTAAATAGTGATGGAGAAGCTGGAGAAGAGGAAGAGCAAATGTGACAATGCTGAGAACTAGAATCCACTATCTTGATTTTAGTCTGGGAGTGTTGCAAAATAATGCTTTCCTTGCATTGTGTGACCATATCTTGTAGTTGTCCACTTAGTCCTAGCTCTTCTAGAACCAAAAGCTTCATTGCTGCCTCCAGACTTGGAAGCTGTCTTTGTTTAAGTGAAGCATAAAAACCACCAAGCCAAAATTGCCCAAATACTGTAAACTTTACAGTAAGGTCTTGGTAGTGTGCTGGTAAAATCTATAGACAGAATTAGGGGGGGGAAATTAGAGCTTTAAATAGATATTTACCTTTGACTCCAGCCAGTCAACAATAAGTTGACAATCTATTGTTAGATTTCTCCACTTGATTGATAGATGCAGTGGTTCCGAGGTCTGTATAACCTCTTGCAACAAGGCATTATACATTCCTAATACATCAACTGCTTCAAGAGCAGATAAGAGGTATTCAGAAGGCTCATCATTGGTTTCAGACCGAAACCAATTGTGCCAATTATCCCACACCATCTGAACCAATGCATTTTGATTATCAGGAGCATATTGATTTGAGGAAAAGTTGAAAAAACCTGGACTGCTGTAAAGGGTATACTGTTATACATGGTAATGAATAGATGGAAAAAATGACATACACAGGAAGTGTAGATAGTTGATTATTCAACAAACAGATTCCTTGGGAGATGGTAAAAGACTTGTACTGAACTTGGTCAATACAAAAGTCCATAGAGCGTGATTGATCAGTGAGAAAATCACTGAAGGAAGCATGGAGAATTTTGATTTCATTATTGGGCTTCAGGATCTGGAGAACACTGTGCATTCCCCTCAAGGTAAGGGCTACTTGTCCACTTTGTATGTTAAGTAGCATTTCAATAAGTGTAAAGGATGGAGAGGGCCAATTTGTAATGAATTGAGGTTTCAAATGAGGCCAAGACAGAATAATTCCAAGAACATTCAAGAGTTGTTTTCGATTGGGGTTGACTGAAACAATATGATGATAGAGAAGATCCAGGTCCTGGAATGGAGAAGTGGTATCAAGGCGTGGAGCAAGCCCAAGAATGATATCTAGCCTCTGGCGTGGGTCTGAGAATTCATCATCCACATATTTGAGAATAGTAGATGGATATATGAACTGTCCACATGATTTTTGCACCAGGCTCCAGATGATTTGAGATGAAGGCCAAAGCTCTGGAATCTCAAGGTGGTGATATCTAGGTTTTGAACGGATAGTATTGAAGCCATCAGATAAGAAGGCTTTAATATCCTCTCTTGCTGAATAGTCATCATGTAGAAAGTAGCACCTGAGATAGGGGTGAAATGTCTTGGAGTCAAAAAACTCCTTGATGGTAGGCTCAGGACGGCTACAAATGAGGAACTGTAGGGGGAGCCCTGTCTGACTATTGAGAGCTTTTGCAATGATAGAGAGGACCCTTGTTTGTAGTTCACCTCCATTGCATTCATCCAATCCATCAATAACCACTAAACGAGGAAAACTCCCCCATTCTGCCCCTTGTCCTCCAAATGAGCTGCAAGGCTCAGTGATCAACTTTGCAAACTGATGTTCAAGTGTGGTGTGGAGAAGTGCTGGATTGGACTTGATTGCATGGGCAATGTCATCCCGCAATTTGGGAATGGAAGATGCAAGTCCATATGCAATGGTGAGGAATAAGAATGTGGGCACATTCCGCTTTGGGTGGTACCTTGAGAAAAAGAAACTAGCAACAAGTTTTCCACCTTTTTCACAATCCTCAGCAATGGTTTGAGCTACAGCAGACTTCCCAACACCAGCAGGTCCAGAAAGCCAGTAGACTCTAGGCCCAGCATGACCATCTATCTGCTTCATGAGCTTTTGTCGGACTTCTTTACGGGTATCTGCATGGCATTTGGGAGGGGGATATCTAACTTCAGAGTTATGTGTTGCTCCAACATCTGCAATGGCCTGCCAAAGCAATTGTAGAGCTAAAACAAGAATAAGCAGAAAGTATTTGCCGATAAAATATGTCTCACTCACAATCTGGATCTGCCTTGTTGACTACCTGACTACCACTGAAGTTGTTGATAATGTTGTGGTTATGATCACCGGAGATCTCAGTATGATGTCCCCAATAAGTTGTTGTTTGGTTGAGATGTGTTGGTGGCATTGTCCTGAGGTTGTTCATATTTTGTGAGGGTATGATGGGATTGTAAGGCCACAGCCCATGATCATTGAGTGAAGATTGCCTTCGGGTAGAGTTATAGGAGCTTGTAGCCTCCAACTGCTGAGATTTGCCTTCTTCATCTTCTTCATGCAGCAGCATCATCCCCGAGGGCGGTAACAAGGAGGTAGAGTTGTCTGATGAGGGGGGTATGGCGGATGGAGCAACGTCGGAGGGTCCTGAGATGCTAGGTGTGGAATTGAGAGAGTGCGACCAGCTGTTTATCGATTGTGGTTTTGGGTTTTTGGTTTTTCTTCGAAACATAGTAGCTTGATGGTAACAGGTTGTAACCATATGATGCTGAGGATTGTGCAAAATGGGCTGTGCACACAGCAACCGGGTTTGACCGACCACCATCCACCCTGTCATTATGAGCGCGTCGGAAGCGCGGTCTAGATCTCATCGATTATCCGCTTCACGAGCACTCAGCTGCGGGCTCACTGCAGCACTGTGGCTACGGTACAGTGGGGACTTCCTGATGCATGGTTAGACTCAGAGCATTGACAATTTAGTTTCCTTCGCTACCGGCATACCGAATCAAAGTACATGATCGACTCTCCAACTGCTCTTATCTACAACCTTGCACTAAAGATTGGGTGGAATACATCTATCACAACATTGCGACAGATAAGGGGGTTGGATGTGGGGGATAGTATAAAAGAGACGGAGAAACTTGCGGGGAACTTGTAGTCAAAACGATGGGAGGATCCAATACACCGCTTGTAATCGTCCGTTGTCCGGATTCTCGAGACTAATCAACGAGTGACTCTGAATTATAAACGCGTTGATCGGATCGGTATAACAGAAAATTAGAACGTAACTCGGCTTGAAATGCAGACTCCCTCGTGCGCCATATATCCCTGAAACCAGTTCGAGGTATCCTGCCGGCGTAATGGACTGCAGTATTTTCTCACCGTTGCATGCTTTTAACTGTGACATAAAAGACGTCAGGTTTAGGCGAAGAGAAAGCGGTTTCTGAACGATTTTTGAAAGAAAGTAGGATGTACAAACTCTTTATACGTCCAGAAACTGTGACGAAGTCAAAGATTGCTCGCTTCTTGGGAACTAGTGTAAAGACGTCAACGCTGTGTTGAGAGTCGAGGGGACGGTAGGTCATGGTCTCCTTTAAGGATTTTATCTCAGGCTGACGGCAGCCTTTCGCTTTAGTGCGCAAAGCTCAACTTCAGCGTCAACCAAAAAAGGGTGGCACACCGGAGGCATTGACCTGGGTGCCGTCTGACGTTACTGTATGTCTCACCTGATTCTGAAGCCTTCAATGTTCGATGGCTTTTACTAATTAGTATAAGGCGTTCTGTGTCTTCAGCTTCTCAATATGATGACGGTGTGTTAATGAAACCCTGGACAGCATTTAACAACACTGGATCATTCAATTTTCTGTCCTCGTATATCAGCAGTCGAGCTCCCACCCTCCCAGCCTCATAAACCCACCATCCGATTCAAATTTCAGCCTCAAGGTCCTCAAACTTAATTTTTATATATCTACTCTAGTCCTCAGGAAACACCATGAACCCTTGAATGTCTCATCAGTTGTTTTGTGCTGTATAGGACTATGAACTCTAGAAGGTAGTTCTAATGTGCTGTTCTGAACAAAATAGAAGATCTCTGATCAGTGGTTAAGTACTGCTAGATGGTATTTGTAAACAAGTTCTAACTTCTCAGTCAACATACATATTTCTATTCAAATTCAGATTCACAGAAAGGAGAAAGAGATGCAAGGATCTACAAGACTACAGTCCGACCCCAGAATTTAGATCTTGCTACGTTCTTGCTCTGACAAAACATCAATCACGGACATTCTTTGCAAATTACATTCCTCCAGAGAAAACTGATAGCATCAAATCTTTACACTTATGTGTTCATATTTCAAGTATAAAAATCACAATTTAACAGAGCAACATCTTAGTTAGCACATGGGTGCTGTGCGAGGACAAACATGGCCCACTCCACCCAAGTCAACTGCCAACACACCAGTATTGGCAAACTAAGAAATTAATGAGCTCATTACTTTGCAGAAGAAAGATCAAGTTTCACATACATAGCCACACTGGAAGGAGATGGCCCTAATGCGAGGGTAAGTCAAAGGATTCACTCAAGCAGGTCAAAGAGGACGTACTGTTGACAGAAGAGGAATGTTGATGTACTGCTCTCTACACTCCAACCAAATGGACAGCAGAAGGCGGCCTATGATAAATGGCAATTAATTATTGTCAGCATGTGAATGAGTTGTTCAAGTCCATGTAAAACGCACCGAAGCACTGCAAGTAGCAGAGGCAATAACAGCGAGTGAAACAAGCTTAAGGTTCATTGGAGAAACTTGGAATGCAAGGAGTATGCTGATGAATGGACAAGCTGAGGTTCTCAAGGCTCTACCTTGCATTTTTATAGTGATTTGAGCTTCCTCAACCAGTGCCTTGCCAATGGCAGCAAAAACGCTTTACAATAAAGTGACGGTGGGTTGTAATACTAGAAATAGAACACAGAACAACACTTGACCCATTTTTTGATCAAGTGTCACTGATAATGAGAATGAGAATGACAGTTGACAGACAGAACCGAAGCTCATGTGCTGGGTGAAATAGTATGAAGCCTACTGTTGGCTCCCAGGAAGGTTATTTTCGTGTGCCACACTGTATTTTGTCTCGACAGGAAGAGCTCGGCAAAGCATGCCGTCTATCGGTTTCTGATGCATAATGATTTAAGAGCGGCAAGCTATGAATTTAGTTAAAATTTTCACAGGCAGTGTCAGCGGTAAACAAAGTTATCCTGAGCCCGGCGGTGAAAATGGGCCGGTCCAGCCCAACCCGCCCATCGAGAACACTGCGGCAAGCGGCAAGCTTCACCTAACTGTCATCATCAGGGACAGACAATGCTCATCAGTGCGCACTAAGGTGCATCCGCAAGTGATGTTTGCTAAGATTAGTTTGGATGATAGTTAGATATTTTAAAAACAAAGTTGGAGCCAGGAAGAGGGCATGGAGAGATGAACCTAATAGTTCATGTTTAGTGCACCTCTAGCATCCTGTTATAACAGTTTTAGCCTCCGGACCCCAGGACTTTACCTAAGCCTTCTCGGCAAAATAACGGGTCAATTTTGATTGACAACGGGAAAAAGTTACCAGGAACAGGGGCAGGGGTGGACCCAGAATTCATGTTTTCTCTTTGGCATGACGTCTGCCGCAAGCCCATCAGTTATTTGTGTGGGAACTGCGTCGAAGTTGTGAAGGCGAGCAAGTGTTGTTGCGGCATGTCGCTTGAGCTGTAAATAACTAAAACCATACTTTCTTTAGGTGAGACATCTAAATCAGATGCATACTGGCTCATATACTGAAGCCGAACATCATGAGTTGACGGGAACTGGTTGCCCGAACTGGATTTATAAAAATTTATACGAGGATAGTAGACAATTGGATGTGTCATCACTCACCCATTGTTTGCCCTAATCTAAGCCAACCTTTTCCTTGTTCAGTGAAATTGCAAACTTTCCTAGATACTAGTCATCTAATGTCTTAACCCCAAAAAATCTATGTCTTTCTACTAGCAGTTTTAAGGTTTTGATTTGAACAATGTTCACCAACTCTACTTCTCAAGCACTCTTATCTGTTTCCTGAGATACATGTATGCTGATCAACAGTAAAAACAATGAATCAATTTGCTCACAATTACCATTACACCCACTCCACGGTTGCACATTTTGACAGTACACAAAATCTCAAGTTCAAACACTATGTCACTTTTTGTCTCCAGCCCCCCTACTCATTTTCTGATAGTTTGAACAAAAATATGTTGTCCTCCTTTCTGGATCTCCAGCTCACTCTTGTTGCTAACAGCAGCAAATCACCCCAAGCACCAGACACATTAAACAAGTACAGTGACTCGGAATCTGTCTAGTTTACATGATAGCCTGCAAAGAAAGCTTGAATGGCTCTTTGGTAAGTATAATATAATACTCCAAGCGTATAAGGTGTAGCCCCATATTCTGAGCCCATCAAAATTTACCCTACTCAAATATAATATATACTGCCCAAATGGCTAGGGATTTGTGCAATGCACATTGAATAGACATTTCTACTGTTGTGATTTATTTTCACAAAAAAATTGTGGTAAGATCAATACTTATGTCATGAGTTGAGTTTCTTTGGGGGTACTGTACTTCAAAATGAGAAACATTGGGGATTTGGGCCACACTTAATACATAGCTTTAACAAGCCTATCCAGACATGTTAAAGGTAACTCTGGTACCAGAGAAATTCAGGTGAGGTGAAACTCCTGTCTCAAGTTTTGAGTTGTGCTACCATTCTGGACAATAGAGATCACTCAAGTGACATGCCAGATAGTGAGGGATTTGTTCCAGGCTGGGTACATAATTTGAATGAGTCTACTCAGACAGATGCAAGTGAAATTAATCTTCACAATAGAATAGAGTATGCATTTCCTGTCAGCAATTGAGTAAAGAAGAGTCTACATATATTTCACTAATTCAACACAGTTTCTTATCTATTTTCTGTTGAATGCTTATGGGAATGTTTCTCCAGTGAGCTGTTCACTGTGTTGTCTCTACTTGATTTTGGTGCTTTTCTTTTGTTGCTGAGTGAGAAACACTCATGACTAATCTGTATAGTTATAGCAGTGTTCTCTCGGCCAGTTTATTGTGACTTCACATCTTTCTGCCAGAGGTATGCACAGAGAAATTCTCTCTTCAGCTTTGAGGTGTGCATCCAGTTGCCTTGCACTACTCTTTTATTCCTTATTTATTGGCCTTGTTGATCATGTTCGCATCTCATAAATTTCAAGGTTCTCAGTGTCAGGGCAATATCAGACCACCAATGGAAACTGACTTTTATGTAAGTTAAACTCTTCTGATTGCTGCATACAACATTTTCATA
Source organism: Marasmius fiardii PR-910 (assembly GCA_014904975.1). Lineage (NCBI taxonomy): Eukaryota > Fungi > Basidiomycota > Agaricomycetes > Agaricales > Marasmiaceae > Marasmius > Marasmius fiardii. The sequence continues at coordinate 25,914 of MU127852.1, forward strand.
CTGAACACAACACTGCTGGGACAGATCTCACCAGCAAGTGTTAGATGTGTTGATGCTTAGCACTGCAGTTTCTGAGCTTGTTCTAATTTCAATTATATTTTGATAGAAATCAACTCAGAGGGAGTTTAGGGCGGGCTGGCCTGTATCAGAGTGGGTGTTACATCACTGTGTCAAATGATAAGATAGTGAAAGTGAGCTACGTGCAAAAGACCAAGTTACAAGCCATTTCCAGGCCTGGGAATCCAAATTTGCGCCTGCATTGTAACTTTGCATACAGGCTTCCTTTCACACATTTAAGACTTTGGGTTATAAAACACATGTCGGCTGCGACCTGGCTTAAACGGCTCTCTGGTGCACTTCTCTGGTTTTAGGAGATTGGAATAACGCAAGGGCGAATCAAGCAGTACACTGGGTCTCGTTCAATCTCAATTATGCCCAATAGAAAGGTGAGATTGTGTGGAGCAGATTGAGCACTGCTAATGCATAGATAACATGAAGAGAAAGAAAAGCACAGGCAGTGACAGTACGGGCCGTTGAAGATGAATTGATATGAACGTAGCACCCAACTGCGTTTTTAGACGAGGCTTTTGACGGAGCAAGCCTCAGGTTAAGATCATGAAGGTGCGTTGTTGAAGAGTCGAGGTGACTGGGTCAACCATAGGAGTTTGGGGGTACCAATTTGAACAGAGTAAGTTTCCCGCGTTTCTTTCTCTCCTTCTCACGCCACAAGGCAGATTCGAACTACAAGTGCCTTCAGCTGTTGACAGGTCTTCTCTTCCCTCTTTTGCCTTATTAGCGTCTCTTAGCTTTTCAGCTTTTTCATTGTGATCTCCAGGGTTATAGCCAACAGTGCCGATGAATAATGGATTAATTTGGTTAAAAGCTGTTGGATATTGTTTCATTAATGCTGCAGGATCGAACGACAATTTTTTCTCACAGCGTACATTCTAAGTAACGAGGCCTTACTTTTTTTTTTTTTTTTTTTTTCCTCTCGTTTTTACGCCCGATGTATATACATATGCAGCGTTTAACCGAGGCCTTACTTACATTCGGTCATGCTGCATGTATACTTGCTGAAATGGGAGATTGAGGTATGCTCAAGACGGGCAAGGTCCTTCCCTGTCCTTTTGACAGTGGCTCGTTCCCAGGCCCAGAATCATAGCATTTATCGCGCCGAGCCACTCCTTCAATCACCCTTCATGCGATGCCGTGTAGAAACCGACGGTTTGGCACGACGACACGGGGCAAGTGGCACCTCCCAACACAAATCGAAGTATATTTAACGACCCTACTGGTTGTGAGATAGGACTTGATAAGGTAGAAGAATGGAGAAATAGCGTCCTGCAAGTTGCAACCCTCAAAGGACGATTTCCTTTCGATAGATCATACAATGTGTCTTCTTGCGAAGGTCAATGCTGTAAGTTTGTGCATCCTCGACTCAACAGTTTGAATGGGCTCCCATATCGAGATCCGACATTTTACTGCCTTTCTAATAGGCACACCTTTCCGTGGGGTGACCGGAAGTTATTGGACTACATAAAACGATGATAAGTGTAACACCACGGGGACAGGTAATCAGCTGAAATTATTTCTTTCGTTTCGAAGATTGATTTTTCCATCGTGTTAGAACCTTTGAATATTGATGCTATCTGCGACGAAGGACATGAATTGCACGTTAGCTTAATCCCTACTGACAACTTGAATGTCGCGTGACCATGTCTAGTGTTCATTCTTCCTCCAGGTGCCTCGGAATTCCAGATGTACAGGAACTCAAGTATGTTCGGTGGTATCTTAAGCATCATGAAACATTCCGACTGGTGTGGGCATTTGCAATCTGGCAAAGGGACCCAATAGAAGTGTTCGTTGAGGCGGTCGTATGGCAGTACCCTCTCTAAAGATTCTCAATCCTACTGACGCTGCCAAATTCCAACCCGATGTTAACGAAGCATACATATGCGATTTTGCTGTACTACTGCCTCCTCACAGTCAGAGCATACATTCTCGTTCCCTATCGTATGTATAGAGGGAACTGGATCGATGGGAGAGCGATCACATTTCTTGGCGGTCGAAAGATGCTCATGCATGATAGCCGGACATAGCGTTTTGAGCAAATCTAGAACTCGGAGCTCACAAAATCCTGTCGACCCTATATTATTATCATTGATGTGCTGATTGACGTTCCACGGCAGTCACTGTTATCGTCCCTGTAATATACAGCCACCCAGCAACTTTTTGACATCGATCGATCTACGATCATTTCGGAGACTGATCAGATTTGAAAGCTAGGTCTACTTATCAATATCAATAATTGAAAGATTCAAGTCTGTGTTCCAGGACATTGCGGGCCCTGGTCTACCCATGTCACTTCCAGCGGCGTCGTCTATTTCGAAATTCTAGCCGTTCCGCAACTTAGGAAATCCCGGAGTCTCAACTAGGATAAGTATCGAAAGGATTGTCTCTACTATACCTTACAGGTTTCTAACGATATTTTCAGTGAGAATGTCTTCCAGAAACATATAAAAGTGTCTTCAATCCTCATTCCAAGTAACTCATATCTTATTCCTCGTCGCTCGATATGCAAGAACTCAAGTTCAACGGCGTTACCATCAAGAAACATCCCAAACAGCATGGGTCAGGGCGTTTACAATACAGCCATGGAGGTATTCGTTTCCATTGTGGCATGACCCCTTCAAGGAAGCTCGATCGCAAGGTCACCGCCGCCAATCCGCTGTTGACGAAGCATATGTATCAGCTGCACGTTTATGACCATGAAGCACCGGCTCCTCTGGAGAGCAAGTCTCTTCATCCTCATCATATGCATAAAGAGAATTGGAATCATGCGGGTGCAATCACATTTCATGGTAATGAGACGCTCACGGTAGCTGGGCATAATATTCCCGAGGCCAAATGGATTCCAGCCAAGTCATTGGTTGCTTGGAGCTCTTATCCTGGGGCAGTACCAAATGGCACTTTTTGAGTATAGCTTTTTTTAAATGATACAGAGAAGCTGAAACATATTCTGTAGGTCCTTTTCCAGTAATAGAGTCACTGCATTGGGTGGGATTTCTGATTCCTCTGGTCAAGAGATTACAGTCGCAGGCACGAGTCTTGCATGTAAGTCATATCGGGTATCCATTGAAAATGTATCTATGTGCTGAATCTCTCCCCAAGCTTATACTACCAAGCGTTATAAGTCTGGCCAAAGCAAAGATAACGCCACTAACTGGGGTACCTTCACTTTTGGTGCTCAACCCGTCAGCGCCACTGGCCCCCTCGAGACTGTAGATGTGAGCTTGGATTTTTTGTGAAGGAACTTTGATCACGTTGATGACCCGTCGTCTTCTCTGTAGTTCATTGACTTTGAGCCAGGCCAGTCCTCACAGCATCCATTTGGTGGACGAGATTATATTGGTGGGGATTGTTCAACTCCTCCCTCAACGGGATTTGGAGACCCCTTCAAGATCACAAAGATATCATCCTCAACATATCCCTGTTCTTTTGACATTACATTTAATTTCTCACTTGAGAATTTCTCTGGCACCCTAGTTGAAGGAATTCTCAAAACTCATTACACTTGGGTTGGAGTCTTGAAGAATGACCCATCTGCCCAGCAGTTTTAGGTGACTGCCACATTCAAAGATCACCTTATTTTTGGAACCCAGTTTCAGGACGCAAAACCTACTGTAACCTCTCATGCAACTTCAATTCCAACATCAGTAAAGGTGGCTGCAGTCCCAGCATCTGCTGCAAAGCCTACTGCTACTGTTGCAACAGCAACAGCAACAGCAACACTGCAAGACCTACTTCATGTGTCATCTCTTACCACTGTTACTGTCTCCACTCCTACTCCTCATGAAGTTGTCAAAGATAGTGCTCAGGAGGCTGCAGACAATGCTTTCCAGCGCATTCTGCTTGGCAGTCTTCCTTCTGATACTCAGAAGTCTTTCTTTCCCAACATTACTTCAATGTCACTGGATGGAATTGCGGTATGTGTGCTGAGTCTGCAAGTAAAGCCTTGCCTAAATTTAATTTTGTAGATTCAATCCAAGAACTCAGCCTTTTTCAATGTATGTCATCTCTATGCACTCACTCATGTCCTACTCATGTTTTGATGGTAGGCGGCGGGTGTACCATACCTTGCACAATATCTTGTGGGCAGTGATTCAGTCAGCCCAGACATAACATCCCATATCAATTCAGACAGTCAGTTGTCTTTGTTTTTTTTGCAATAGTCAAGTATGGTTCTAATGCTGAGTTCTAGGAATTTCATTGTTTTGGAAGGCAGTTGGCTCATTTGAAGCTCCTACAAGTGGATCAGACCCCGTTACTGAGCTGGGCTACGACCGCAAATCTCAGACTTGGAAGGACATACAATCCCAATATGCACAGCAGAATATGGATACATATCAGCTGGGTAAGTGTACAAAGTGCTTCAATGCCTAGTACTTACACAGTGTGGTTCTGCTTTGAAAGGGTACAAACTTGGTGTTCCTATCTTAATGATCCAAAGAATTGGTGAGTGGTCTAATATGCAGGACCAGCTGAGCGACTGAGCACTCTGAATATAGGCATGACCAGCTTTCTAAGTACTTGACTAGTGGCCAATTCCTTGCCCGCTGGGGAGCTTAAAATACAAATCCTGGCTACACTGATGGACATCGCCAGCTCTATGAGTGGCAGACCCAAATGACCTGCCTTCAGGAGGCAGCAGCAGCTCTAGGACAGAAGGCTGCCATCGATACTGAGGATGTTCTAGCTCAGCTATCTTCTGCAATTCTGTTGCCATCCTTTGATGGTGTCAATTGGACTGATGAGATGAAGCAGCAGTTCTACCAGGCAAGTATTTAAATCTTGTTGATAAGCCATTGCTGATACATTGACTACAGCAAGCAAGCAATATAATGTTTTATACTAAGGAGGATCTGGATCAGATCATGAAGGATAATCTTGTATGTTTTTGCCTCACACTGGTAGAGTCTATGACCAAATACAATTCTAGGAAAAATACCAAATGATTATGGCTGTCAAAGCAGGCATCACAACATACACATCAATTGATGGCTTTGTCAGCAATGGATGCTGTATTCCGAAGCATCCAGGCATGGTATCTATAGAAGTATCAGCTTTCCCTTAATGTAAGGACATCTTTGTCATCCTCCTGTCTCTCAGGCTCTGATTGTTTTTGTTCATAGGCTGGCGATCTCTGGCAGATCCAAGAGCAGTATCAGAATGCATTCATTACTGCTGGTGACGATATCAAGAACGAGAAATTCATTAATATTGTTGGTGAGGCCTACATTGAAGAGTGTGCCCAAGAGCTTGCACCCCAGGCATCCCGATGGAGACAATGGGCAGCTTCTGCTAAGAATTTTGGTGCAAATGTCACAGCTGCAGTTACTCCTCTGCTTTATGCTGTTGGTGTTGCTGGAATCATCTACAGTCTTGTGAAGGACCACAGTCAATTGAGTCCTCTCAACATCATCCAGCTGACTGGCATTGCATTAGAGTTGAGCATCAAAACCCTCTCCTCTATTGCTGCTACCCGCCTTGGTGTTTGGATCCAAGAGAACTTTTTGAACAGGAATGGGATAACAAAACCACTGGGAGAATGGTTCACAGAAGCTGGAGTTGCTGTTGTTGAAGATTCATCTATTCTTTCAAAGTGGGTGTCTTATTATAATACCTTTTGCATTAGTTTTGCATTAGCTTACAACTTATTTTGCTCAGATTGCTTGGGGCTAGCTCTGCGGAATTTCTTGTGAATCACTTGGGTTTGTGAAGATATTGCTTCTTTGCTCTATATACTTTTCTCATTTCATGATTACTCATAGGACCGGCATTATCACTCATTGCAGTTGGTATTTCCATCGAGTCCCTTGTCAGAGCAATCCGGGATGGAACAAGAACAGATGTCATATATTCCTCTATTAATCTAGCCCTGGCTGTGATTGACATAGTAGTGGTCTTCATTGGAATAGCTGCCAGTGCTGCAGAAGCAGGCTCAGCACTTGCAGCTGCAGGAGCCTTCTGTGGTCCCATTGGCATAGGTATGCAAACTCACTCTCCGATATAACATTATAGGTATACTCACTACATACCCAACCATTGCCGTTGTTGGCATTATCGTTGCAGTCATATCATTCTTCGTTCATGATCAACCAAAGGTGCCGAATCCGCCTGAGGACTTTGTCAGCGGACCGCTCAAACAGTGGGGCTATTACAAGTAATCAGATGTCACTGAGGGACTTTTAGCTGGATTGTCTGAAGATGAAAGTCTGGTGATAAACATCAGTGTTTTTCTGTAGCTCCCTGTATCTGTTGTAATAATGAAAAGGAAAGAATCTACTTGGCTTCTCTCCTCTCCCATTCCTTGTGTGCCTTCTCCTTTCCAGGCTCTTGAGCATCTATTCCTTACTTCCCTCCAATGTAACAATAGCTCTCTCAAGCTCTTCCTCGGAGCCTTGCCTCACCTGACAGTCGGAAAGCCGAAATATTTCATGTGCTGAACATTCGACGGTGCCTAAGCAACTAAATAGACTTTTAAAGTTACGCGTACCTGACAGCAAAATGTACAGTCATTCTCGAGAACCGTCATTCGCGTGCGCGAAAATCCGTAAAATACAGGAATTCAATTTCTGCACTTCCAAACTCAATCTATACCAGGAAAAGTCCGAGAGTCATTCAACCGCAAATAAAGGACCGAAGGGTTACTCGACTTTAAATTCTAGATACAGACAGCCAGATCTGCTTAGGAGCGAAGTGAGCGTTGGATGACATTAGATAGAGAACTGTGTTGAAGAAAACTTAGTTTGAACGTAAACGAGGATGAAAGAGACACGCGTCATCGAAGGGTCGAGATCACTGGATGATCGATGACGGTCAAGCATAAGAGTCTGGCGGCCAATTCGAACGGGGACAAAACATTCTCATGTTTCTCTCCCTCTACCACCACCGCCCTTGCTCAAGTGCTCAAGCGTAAATTCAAAACATTTTCCACTTTTGTGTGGTCCTCAATTTCCCGATGGTCAGTCTCGCTTAAATGTTCTCCACTTTGACATCTCTCAGCTCTTGTTCCCTGAGTTGTATAACCAACCTTTCAGACCGTTAACGGTCTTTGATAACCAGTAAGCTCTCCTCCTCAATCATCCGCTAAATGCTACATATTCTGGGGTACTCTTGTGAGGGATCACAGTCATGGATAAACCTCGGCACGCGTCTTGACTCATATAGAGTCGGTGGTAAGTTTCTTTTCCCCTCTTGAATATTCTTTCATGACTCTTTCATGACTCTGACGGCTCTGAGACTAGTGTAGAACAGTATATAATTTGTCTACTACATACTTTTCCTGTACTTTCTTACCTCTGAAATGCTAGCCAAGTATTTAACCTTCTGCTTCACAGCAAGGTTTCGGATCAGACTGACGAATAGACGCGAAAGCTCATCGTTACGGTCTACGACTTTCTCTTTGATAGACGCGTGAGCTCACCATCGAGAAAGAAATACTTTTATTTCATTTATCTACGCGTGAACATAGCGTGAGCGTCCCTGAACTCGAAGAAAGCACAGATCCTTCAGAACTCTGCTGGTCTGTCACGGAGCTGCGAAGGAGAATGTCCGCGATCAATCTTATTTGGGTTGAGTTGAAAGAATTCGCTGGACATTCAAACGCCTCACATTCATCCGCCCGTCCGGTTTTATACAGGAAAAAAATCCATTGACTGCAAGCTCACGAACTCGGGGATAAACCTCAATCTATCTGCTAGCTCGTTCATGTGCAAGCCTCTTCGTGTTTATCCGACCTCTCTGTCCAAAAATACTAGTGAACGGTGCCGGTGAGGTTGAACGCCTGCGACGACCGCAGCCCCTCTCTCGCCGTTGTCCCATTAAACCCCGACCAAATGCTTGAGGAATAATTCTCGTCCTGTTTCCGTCCCGTTCTGCAATCCGCCGAGGTATGCACTAATAGAAGCTGCTCCAGGTCTCTGTCTCGGGTCTTCTTTCCAGCCTATTGTAACCAGATTCCAAACATCATCGTAACACCATCCATCGGTAGGCCTTGCTGGTCGTGCTTTATTATTGATGACTTGATGTAAGACAGCCCCATCGTTGAGTTCTAGAAAAGGTGGTTTTCCTGTCATGACCTGCGTAACGGCAATGAGATGAGCTAATTTCATAAGATATAGATTTAAAGACAACCTCGAGAACAGTGCATCCAAACGCATATACATCACGAGGAGACTTATATTGCTTCTGTCCATTCTCCACACTGAAGTCAAAAAGCTCTGGCGCCATCCAACCAATACATCCTCCCAGGGAGTTCCCGGTGTTAGTCGATAGTCCAGTAGTTTGAGTTATTGTCTTTGACAAACCAAAGTCTGATAAAAGACAGTTGCAACTCTCGTCAACCAGGACGTTTGCCTATGATGCACACCATCAATATAACGATAACAAGGTATCAAAAAAAAATCGAATACCCCTTTGATATCGCCGCCGACAACCGCCGGTCTCAGTGAATGCAGATATTCGAGTCCAGACACAATATCACATATCTGGAAGTGTTGATTCAGCTGTTGTATGGAGTGTTGAGATTCAGGCTATGGAAGCAGCAAGCCTGTGTGAGTACTCTCACCAGTATTCCAGAACTTTCTGTAGTGACTCAAGCTCCAAGATTTTTACTCAGCATTCTCACTTACTGTAGAACATTCTAGATACATTGTAGGGTATATAAAGATGTAGGTAGACACTGGGCTTCCTCATCAGTTTGCTCTAATTCAAGCCAATCTTACCATTCAGTGAAATTGCAAACCTACCTTACTCCTCATCATCTAATCACTCACACCCGGAAATCCAACATGGAGGGAAGACAGATGACGCAAACCGATTGTAGTCGATTGTGATCAGGGTTCCTCTTCAAAAACGAAATGATATCGTCGTTGGCCATCCACGGAGAAACAAGGCAAAACTCAGGTTCAAACAAATCAGCGTTGACGCCGATTAGCGGAACGATATTCGGATGGGAAAGTTGAGTCCATATCAACACTTCCTTACAGAAATACTGGTGAATGTACATCCCAGTGAGTCAGTCAACTCTAGAAAAAAAAGACCCGTCAATGACATACCGTCTTCATTTTTTTCCCTCTTGTTTTCGTCGTAGTCCAGGTATATCCGCAAAAGCTTTAAGCACACCGTTCGGTTCTCGATAGTCCCTTTGTAAATGTCCTGCCATAGCAACGGTTTAGCTCCACTCAAGGAAGTCTGGGCGTAAGTAAAAAGCATACAGCGAATCCCCCTCGTTTCAGGGGGCAACGTGGGTGACCCCCCAGTAGGACATCCTTGATCAAAAACGAAGAGGGAAAAACGTGGTATTTCTTGACAACTTTGTCAAGGCATTTCATGCATCTTCTTCGAAGAGTCGAGTCCACAGTTGATTGAGATCTCTGTACGAATGAAATTCTCACAGGGACGAACCACTTGTAACCAGTCTACAACTGCCTCCCTTGACAGCCTATCCATCTCCAACAGCTCTAGTAAACGATTGTGAGGTTTCGTAGACGATATCAGTAAGCCCTCGAGGTCGACGGCATCCTGAACGCTTTCTGGGATTTTCTGCTCCATTTCAAGGTCTCCTATTGAATTTTGAGGATTGGCCACTTCTGAGTTATCTGTAACAAATGAAAATGAACTTGCGGTGAATTAAGACTAACCTTCAGTCTGTTTCTGCTCCTTGAGATCAGCGTCTAGATTTTCCACCGGTATTTTCCTAAGTCCGCTTATTGAACGTCCCTTGGGTGAAACTCGACGGGCTCAAATTTCGTCCGCCAGGGCGAACTCCAGAAGAAGACGATAACGAAGCCCCGAGTTGTAAACCTCTGCCCTTCATCTTCTGTTTTCCAGCGCCTTTCCATGTCACAATCCACCCGGCGGGAACGGATCTCCCGATAGGTTGGGAAGGAGTTGGCAGCCGCCCGTATTCGGCACCATTGCTAGGGCGCGGCGGGGGTGCATTTGAGGGAGGTGGAGGTATACCAAGAGTATGACCAGAGAGGGATATGGCCGTGCGGCGTTGCGTTGAGGACAGTTCGCTTGAATCTGAACTTGAGTCTTTATTGCGTACATCGAAGGGACGCAGTCTACCGTCTCTTATTGAAACTGACATGGTAAGGCGATAAATGGTTTTTGGGAAGATGGGCTAAGCTTATAATGGATGTGATTTCGAAGGAAAGGTGGGCGAGCAGGGAAATTCGAACTGCAGCTGGTGTTAGTGGTGTGAGTGGTGGATTTATCAAACCGTTGGTTCTTTCCCACTGCTTTTGTCACTTCCTAGGCTGACAAACACTCTTCGCGGAGCAATGTATGTTCCGCGAGCTCGGATGCAGTGCGGAAGGCGTCAAGTACACTCATGGGACTTAAAAGTGTTAAAAAACAATTGACCGGGCACTGAAACAAGCACTGCGCACAGGTTAAGTTCCGCGCACACACCTTTTTAATTCCGCGCACGCAGAACTTGGTCACCACACCAAAAAAGAATTTCCTGCTGAAATCGGTGGCTATTCATTCCACGCAGACCATGAGCCTCCTTGCACAGTTAAAGCTGCTTTTTTCTGAGGGAATGTCCGGAAATTCCGGCCCAGGTAAGTTTGCCGACATTCTGGCGAGCGCTCATTCTGCCACCCGACGTACCTTGACTCTTCTCCTCGTACTCACTTCATTTTCTTTCATTCCTCGTGGATTATCTCAGTTCTCCCTATGGATTCTCTGATGGTAAAGTTGGCCAAACACCTTCCAGGCTCTTGTGCTAGATTGGGGCAGTAGTGTTATCATGTGCGCATGGCCTAGGCTCTCACATTTTTTATCTTAATCTTTGAAGACTGAAACTCAATGCACCTGTTCCTTCTGACCCCCCTATGTGAATGGTGCATTGCCTATCCACAAGACTCCCTAACACATATAATAAAAGCAACCCCCCTGACCCCATTATATTTTGAGTTGAAGGTTTCCTCAAACTGAACCTGGCACTCTAAATCAATCCCAGTATGGCCACTCTATTACTTATCACCGCTCCTGACATCTGATGTTGCCACTGGTACAGTATTGAGAGTAATTCCCACCGTCTTCAGTGACTCCATGATTCTTTCACAATTTCTATTAGATTCCGGGTGCTTGGTAGATTATTCTGACCAATTCCACTCATTCAAAGGCACACACTGGGAAAGGACAATCACTAGTCTTGCTATTCTGGTCAATGTTGTATCCAGTTGTAGTACTTACAAGAACATTTTATTCACTAACATATTTCTCAGTCCATATCTCACAAGTAGTTCAGTAGTCACACCATAAGCTGAACATTCACCTTACAACTTGTATTTGACAACCACTTATTCAGCTAGTAATACAAACTGTAACACATTATAGTACCCCTCAAGAATGAATGTATGTTTTCAACTCCTTTGCCAGTTCAATTACTGCTCAAATATCTGAATAGTCTCCTGTTCATAGCCCTTCTATTGAACTGATCCTGTTAAATTTCAAGTCTCACCATGAATAGATATGAATGTATTAAAATCTCACTGTGAATAACACAGGTCCCTTCTCTATAACTAATATATGAGTAGAGCTCACACATTTAGGTCAAATGCATGAATTATTGCTTATGTTGAGCTCAGAGTGGTCCATATGGTATGTTGTTCAAGAATCAGACCCCTTTATGGGCTTTTTCTTCCAGCTCTCCAAATTCTAGACAGTTCCTGCAACTACAGACCAAAAAGGGAGCTTCTGAGGTCAGACAAGTAGGCAATTCTTACATGCTGTCATTTATTGAGGGTGAATGGAATATTGGATGAACAAAACTTGGCCAGCCCTTATACAAGCTGTAGCGGCACAAATAATGGGTATAAGTAGTTGGAACTGTGAACTGAACATGGCACCTTGCATCCTGTACCTCACCCGAGTCCGAACAATGCTAAAATCTAATAATGTTGAACATCAAAAGAGACCTTTCAGTACTACAATATGCCAATGGCCCTTTGAATCCTCCATTTGTCCTTGCCCTGTCCCTGTTGTTGTACCCAAATCCATGGCGGTACAAAACAAGCGATTCTGCAAAACTACCCAGGCTAAGATTTTTGGATGCTCCCTTAGAGAAAAGCTGATTTAGCTGAGATAAATCACGAGGGATGCAAGGATACGAGGGAAAGAGTCAAGATACGTCGGGTGGCAGAATAAGCGCTCGCCGGAATGTCGGTAAACTTACCTGGGCCGGAATTTCCGGACATTCCCTCAGAGAAAAGCAGATTTAACTGTGCAAGGAGGCTCATGGTCTGCGTGGAATGAATGGCCACCGATTTCAGCAGGAAAATCTTTTTTGGTGTGGTGACCAAGTTCGGTATACCTCTGTGTGCGCGGAACTTAACCTGTACGCAGTGCTTTTTCCAGTGCCCGGTCAATTATTTTTTGACACTTTTAAAATCCCATATACACTCATTGCCGCACCGAAGGGGTCCGTCCATGCATGTTGCACAGGTAACTGATATTTCATACATCTCTCCTCAAGTAGATTGAGCTGCGGCTGGGGATGGAACCCTCAATTCGGTCATTCTCCAGCTAGCTCTAACCTCTCCCGATCCCATCTCGTTGATCACTCGTATCTAAGGGTCACCTAAGAGATTAAGATGATCATGAAGGGTAATAACTTTAAGGTTCATCGGTAATCATAATAAAAAGCTCACCGGCGACAGCGGGGGGGCACGATGATAGAGGCAATGATGGCGGGAGATAGGAAACTAATTATAACAGAAACACATGTTGCAAGGCGGTCTAACATATGAACAGTGTAGTACAAGTGACGAGAAAGAGTAAAAAGACATACCAGTCAGGCAACGAGTCGACCCTAATGGCATCCCATCTCGCACGTATGTGTTGGCAACAGCCTCTGATCAGCGTTCATTTTTTGAGAGCTTTCTCAAAGGCAAATCTGTTTCGAATCATCAGGAGAGTAACAACGACATCAAATTCCGACCGTTTGAATGTTATCTTTGCTCAGATCCACAGTACAAGTTCTATCCTAGCGTACTCAGACTAAAATCAGCCGCGGTATATCCTGTTGCCTGTAAAGTGTACTCTTGATTCTTCAGTCACTTATTCTCCATGGTAAAGCAAACATTTGACAACAAGTTTGAGGTTGTAATAAAACTACGTTCCCTTATCTCTGCCACTCATATACCCACCCCACCTGTCATACAAAGGTATTGAAATATCACTGTTACTGTTTCCACTCCTCTCATTCTGATCTGTCCCCCTTTAACCCCGCAGATTTCAACTTAGCCACTATTTTCCCAAACTGCCATTTGCCTGTTCCACCAATTGATTTAGGTTAGGCAAATTGATTCCTTGTCTTTGGAGGACGGATTGATTTATTCTCCTCCGAGTGTAAACATTCCTCTAATGAGACAATAAGGGGCTTTGTCTGTGAACTGTATTCTTCTGGAAAAGACTAAAAAACCAAAAAAATTGATCAGAATAGTCTTAACACTAAAAAAAAATTCAACATACTTGCAGCCATGTCAAAATCGCGTTGATGTCATATGATGTAGAATATTTCTGCATATAGGAAATAATATTTGGAAGGAGTGAAAGCAAGGGGGGTCGAGGTCCCACAACATCCAACAAAGATATCTCTTTATGGAGGGAGTGCTGTAAAGCAAAATTTGGTGTTGTCATACTCCATATAGCCTCCCACTCATTACGGGTACCTTGGCAAGCTTCCTGAGCCAAAACATCCAGAATAGGTCCATACACACTAGTTTGCATGGAAAGATAATAAACTCCAGATGTGCACTGATGGGTGGATAATAAGAATGAAGTGGTGGAGGGGGGAGAGCAGGTCAGACATTGCTGGGGATCAAAATCAATGATTTTGATTGTGGTTTGTTCGTGTTGCTGAATTTCTGTTGTAAAGTGCTTGATCATTATCTTCCACAACTTCTTATGTGGGTCTCTTGCTTTTTTTTTTAACATGTGTATAACCATGAGCTTCATTGCTGCTTCTAGAGCTGGAAGTTGGTTGGGTGGAAGTGAGACATAGAAGCCAGTACTCCAAAACTGTTCAAGTTTTGTAAACCTTGTGATAAGACCTTGACAGAATGGTGGTAATGTCTGTGAAGCACATTCAAAGTTGGACAAAAGAATTGAAATATAAGTGGGTGCACACCTTTGATTCCAACCACTGAACAATGTATTGACAACTACTTACCAGTGTTGTCCACATCAACACTACATTGTACTTCTGTGGATTATGTATAACCCATTGCAAAGAGGCATTATACATCCCTAATATATCAACTGTTTCAACAGCAGATAAGAGGGTTTCAGAGGGTTCAGAAACAGTTTCAAGTTGAATCCACTTCAACCAGCTACCCCACACTACATAAACCAAGGTCTCTTGGCAGCTAGCCATAGATATTCATTGCTGAGTTGTGAGCAAGTGTACTGCTAGATAAAAAAGGGAAACATAACATACCTTGGAAGCATGGACAAATGCTTATTCAAGAAACAGATTGCCCTAAAGATGGTGAAAGCCTTGTATTGATTCTGATCAATGAAGAAGTCCATGGAACGTGATTGATTGGTGAGAAAATCACTAAAAGAGGCATGATAAATTTTTATTTCATCTTGAGGTCCTGAAATATGGAGAACCTATGCATACCCCTCAAGGCAAGGGCTGCCTCTCCAGGCCGCAAGCCAAGCAGCATCTCCACAAGTGTAAGAGATGGAGAAGGCCAATTTAGAATATCCTGAGGTTTTAAGTGAGGCCAAGAGAGAATAATACCAAGGATATTCAAGATTTGTGTCTGATTAGGGTTGGCGGAGAGAATGTGTTGGTAAAGACAATCTAGATCATGGAATGGAGAAGTGATACCAAGGCTAGAGGCAATTCCAAGAATGACATCCAGCCTCTGGCAGGGATCAGAGTATTCATCATCCACATATTTGAGAATTGTAGATGGATATATAAACTGTCCACAGGATCTTTGCACCAAACTCCACAGGACATCGGATGCAGGCCAGGGATTTGGAAAGTGAAGGTGTTGATATTTGGGTTTGGAACGAATAGTGTAGAAGCCATCATGCAGAAATGTCCCAATATCATCCCATGATGAATAGTCATCATGAAGAAAATAGCAGTATAAATAGGGTCGGAATATTTCAGAGTCAAAAAACTCCTTGATAGTGGGCTCAGGACGGCTGCAGATAAGGAATTGTAGTGGAAGACCTGCTGGATCTCGGAAAGCATCTGCAATGATGGAGAGTACTCTTGTCTGTGATTCACCACCCACGCACTCATCCAACCCATCAATAACCACCAACCGAGGACAACCTTCCCACTTGGGTCCTTGTCTACCTAAGGATCTGCAAGGTTTGGCAATTAATTCTGTGAACTGATGTTCAAGAGAGTGGTGGAGGATTGCAGGATTGGACTGTATAGCAAGTCCGATGGAAGCTCGCAATTCAGGGATTGAAGATGCGAGTCCATAAGCAATGACAAGGAATAAGTATGTGGGTATGTTCCGCTTGGCATCATTCCGGGAAAAGAAGAAGCTAGCAACAAGCTTCCTGTCTTGTTCACATTCCTCAGAGATAGTTTGGGCTATGGCAGATTTCCCTACACCAGCAGATCCAGAAAGCCAGCAAACCTGAGGTCCTGCATGGCTATCTATCTGTTTCCTGAGCTGTTGTCGTATTATCTTACGGGTTTCTGCATGGCATCTGGGAGGAGGATATCGAACTTCAGAGTTATGTGTTGCTCCAACATCTGTGATAGCCTGCCAAAGCAATTGTAGAGCTGAAACAAGGATGAGCAGGGGAATTTGCCACAAAAATAGGTCTCACTCACCATCTGCCTTGTTGACTATCTGACTACCACCGAAGTTGCTAATGATGTTGTAGTTATGATCACCAAAGATCTCGGTATGATGTCCCCGATATGTTGTCGTTTGGTTAGGATGGGTCAGCGGTACTGTCCTGGGGTTATTTATGTCTTGTGGGGGTAAAGTGGGATTGTGAGGCCGCAGCCCATGATCGTTGAGTGAAGATTGCATTCGGGTAGAGTCGTAGTTGTCTTCGTCATACAGCCTCATTTGACCAAACTCCGTTAAGGGCGGTGACAGGCAGGTAGATTTCACTGGTGAGGGGGGTATAGTGGATGCTAGGTTGCACTCAATGTTACGAGGATAATCTGACCGAGATGGGGCAACATTGGAGGGCCCTGAGGTGCTAGGTGCGGCATTAAGAGAGCTCCACCAGGTATTTTTTGTTTTGGGTTCGGGGTTTTTGGATTTTCTTCGAAACATAGTAGCTTGATAGTAATGGCAGGCGAACCGCACGATACTCGTAAAAAGGGTAAAAGATTATGGGGGTTTGGAGGAAAGTAGTGTTAGGTTATTAGGAACGGGCTGTGCATTCGGTTTTGATGGCACCCGATTATTTAGTCTGGGCGAAGGTATAACAACCACCATCCCGCCATCAAATGTCTTGATAAGCGCTCAGCGCTCAGGCCAAGCTTCATCGACATCGGCCGTACTTACGTAACTCTCCGACCGCTCCTCTCCGCACCAAAACTGGCAGAATCCCCGTCTACCAGGTCTAGTTAGGTCACACCTACTAGATAATGGACGTACATTTTTTTCAGTTTTTTCAAACAATCATCGACATTACCTTTCCGGTCGTCAGGGAAAGGTACGCCTACAAATCCTTGATAGTACCCGCGTCCACCGCTTCACACCTCAATCAATGTTTAATTCATGAAATTGCGCTCCCATCATCCCCCTGTCCTCCCCATCTTCCTTCATAATACACTCATCTGTAGCACGATGCCAGGTTAGATTCCAGCTTCCAATAATGCACGCCCCGGGCAGACCCGAGTTTCAGATGGTTAAAAAAAGCCCTAACCATCGCAAACTGCACGCGAACCCAACCGTTTTTCGGAACTGCGACGGGGAGAGTTATTCAGAGTGAGTCATCCTTTCGAGGTTTCTACGAAACATTTGTATATGATTACTGCTTTCGTACTACATGTTCGGTCACAAAAACCGCCACCTTAAACTATGGATCTTCACTTGAATGTCACCACCACTAGAATATTCAGACAGATCGCACGTCTACGAACCAGACACTCGTAGCTATTCAAAAGCCAATATAAGTCATCGAGAAAACCGCCGGTATCCAAAAACTCCCTTTCACACATCTCCATCTTGATTTGTATAACGGTACTCAACTTCATCCACGTTCCTTTCTTATGCTAACCGATTGGCTGACTTCTCATTCTCGTCCCTGTCGCTAAACCGCACCCCCCTCCCCTCTATACATTGACTAAATGCTTGTAGAGTAATAGCGGCCCTGCTTTCGTCGTGTTTCGCAATCCAGTGAGAAAGCATAAATAGAAATCGCTCCAGATCTATGTGATGAATCTTCCTTCCAGCATTCTGTGACCAGGCCCCAAACACCATCTGGGCACCATTCATCCATGGGCTTTGCTGGTCGGGCTTTATCATAGCATCGATCGTCACCTTGTTGCTCGGAGATGTGCGGCAGACATTCTGCAGAAGGTGCGGAACGTTCCGTACAGGTAGCCCTAAAAATCGATCGACTCCAGCCCGTGAACAGAGAACAAGATGCTCGAATAGACACACCCTGGATCACTACCACATCAACCACCCTCGCAGGGTGAGCTCCAACACGTGGTAAAGTATCGAAAGAATGAAGCTGAGCTCGAGTTTGACTTTCGTATCATGCGGCACCGATACGTGAACGAGCGTAGAGTTTAAATTTTCTTCAATCCCGTACTGCAAAGTTATATCCTGGAACGTAAAATGATCGACATGAGGATCGTCTGATTCCGGAGGTTTTTGGGGAAGGTGATAATAGTGTGAAGACAAGATTCAGAGTCAAGATTTATCCGAGAAAATCTCGTCACTCGTTTTGGACCTTTGAGTTTACACCGATTTCGGCTCGCGTCAATCGCAGCAGGCCCTCCACATACAAATCCCCTTCCAATGCGCTAGACCACTAACGGCTTCAAGCACGACGGCGAGGGCTTTCGAGAGTAGAATACTTATACATTTTTACTCATGCATCCGTGCCTTGTACTTGAATGAGATTGGATCCTGGTGTTCTTTGCATGGGTGTGATTGACGTGAGCTGGACGCGAGTGGTTAGCATCGGCGTGGTTGGATTATGGGTGCGGTCGTTGGGCGTTTTGGGTGAGTTCTAGAGGGAGAGATTCTTCAGGAGAATGCAAGGGAGCGAACGCGTACAAGGGACACAGATATTCTATAAAATTAGCCCCAGTTTGAGGTTGGAAGAGAAGAGAAAGCCCTTTATTACGAATGAAAGTCAGCCCTGTTCCATCCTCGACATAGAGAGCGGTACTTACGGTTGAAAGTCATCGATTCATCATGGACGTCGTGATCGTCTAGGGAGAAATCGGGAAGCGCCGAGTTCGTAATCTTGGCGTCCTGCACCCCGATTGGTAATATGTAACTTAGAAAGTCTCGTTAACCCTCACAGGCTCGCAAACTCTTGATCACTTTGAAAACAAAGCAATTCTCGCGGTAGTGTCCCTCTTATCTCGCGCAAATCTGGATTCATCGAGGTTGCAAACTTTCATTCAGCTCAGAGTCGCTCTACGGGAACTAGCGGCGTTTTGGCTACTACATGATGATCCATGAAGTTCTCAACCTGTACTAATTGAACTTGTTGAATTATAATGAGGTTGAAAGGCTGGCCGAAAATGAAACTGTGAGTCTCTTTGTCATCTTCGCTCCATTCCACATTCATCGCTGTCATCCGAGGGTTGTACCACTAGTGAAATCAAGCCTGCCCCTATGGAGCAGGCAGGGACAAATTCATCTGAAATATAGCACACACTTCATTAGAATTATTAGATCAAAGGTCAGAAGCTTTGCATAAATCACAAATATAGCAAAGAGACATTGTTATGTTATAGCTACTTGTCATTATCAAACCTTGTTCAATTCACTCCCTCAAACAAGCACTCAAATACTGGAAGATGTTGAAGGATAATAACAATAATGTATGCCCATGTTTCCCCTGTTTTTAACAGACTAAAATCTGTCTTGAAAACTGATATAGGGAAAGCAATATTTTAAATCAGGCAGTGAAAGTCCAGCATGTCATGTTGAGTTTTCTTTTTATTCAGATATTGGCTAGATGTATTATCACATTTGGCTCTCATTCATGAATTCATTGGAATAAATAATGGTGCACATCTTCCCATGAGTATTGGTGATTGGTTGTCATATATAGTCAGGGAGATTTTAATGGAAAGGACCTTTCTACCGGGGAAGGTAATTTCATGGGTGACAATACAAAGATTATTTATATGTGGGTTAGAATGGTAACAGGGTCTACAGCCTATTTTGTACTAGCTCAGTGCTATATGCCTCGCTCAGGGAGTTAGCTTCAAGGTGGTTAACAAATTCTCCAAATGGTTTCATCGAATTCCCAAATTGTCTGGCTGAAGATTTGCTTCTGGTTTATAGAAAGATAAATATCCACCCTGTCAGGCCATTATTTGCTATACTGTTAAAAGACTAAGAGACAAAGCAGCCTGTAGATACAGCAGACCTGCTCTAAATCTACAGAATAGAATAGATAGGGTTCACTTGGTCCATAACTCAAATGCCTATCCATTCATGGTTTTTCTGAGAGATTCATGTGAGATAGACAAGTCTCAGTGTCACTCTGACTAAGTCATTCCAGGTTCTTTATCTGAATCATTGAAATGAACTGAATACTCTAGGTCTGATGTACCCAACTACCAAGATTTTAAGGCCTACATAGTGACTACTAAATGGGCACACAATACTCAAGCTTGGAATGAGGAAGCAAAATGTCTACTTAGAAAACACTTACACAAACACTGGCTAAGGTTTTTTGAGCACTTTGTGGGCAAGGCAGACTCTTGTAGAAGGTGTGAGGGCACTGGGAGCCTTTAAGAACTGTGGGAGCTAGGACTCAGGGGGCTTTGATTGCTAGCTGGGGCTAATTACTGGGAAACTGGAGCCCAGGGGGACAAATAGGCAAAATAAGTAGCCTGGTGTTTTGAGGTTCATCAAGTGGTCTTTTTACACTCTACAGGTGCCTTAGATAATAACAAGGAACTACTTGTAGTAAATAAAATAGTGGTTTACTAGGAAAATATCTAGGTATAGGTTCAATTGGTAGTTTATAATATAATAAGGATAGAACTCTGTAAAAGGTGTGGCAGTAAGAGTTGTGGAGGTCAGGGCTCTATAAAGGATAGAAGGGAAGGCTGACAGCAGCAGCAGTATTAGCAATTCCTTCCCAATAGTTATGCTGAAATACAGCTTTTCCATCCACCATTTAATTTGCATTAGTGAGGTGGTGGTATTAATATCTCAGCAGGGTCATAGAAAGCTCTTGTCATTATAGAATGGCACATACAGATTTTGAAAGATAATAAACTAAGGAAAGCTCTTATATTGTTTAAGATGATAGATAGCAGCTAGATTTGAGGATAATTGCAATCCAGAAATTGGTGTATATAGGGAAAAGTAAGTGAACATGTCAATCTACATTGCAGGCTACACTTCAACTTGATTTGTATTTAGTTGAACATGACTGTAGATTAATCATCTGCAATGTATCATTGACAATAATGCAATGCTGGAACTTACAGACCTGAGGGGAGGCAAGCCAGGAAGCGTGTGACACATGTACAGCATCATCATGTGATGCCACCGCCGCGAGCCTGCCCTAAACACCTACGCCCATTTATCTTTAGATAAAGGCCTCGTGACCCTGATCTTGCAGCGTGACGTGAGCCATGTTTACGCTTGAGCCCGCCCCCACTACGCTGTCGCTCTCCTTACTTCTTTCTTTCTTCTTGCTATCACACTCATGAACCCATTCTCCAAGAAGTGGAACCCCCGTGGATTAGTAAGCACTTCACTGTGCAGGAGCCGAACCGAGAGTATTAACTGGTCAACGTTTCTTTTACGCAGCATTGCTACGTGACTGGTGGCTCTACTGGCACGGGTCTAGCTCTTGCAATTATTCTCGCGAAAAAGGGGGCCCATGTTTCGATAGTAGCCAGGGGTAAGGAAAACTTGCATACAGCTCTGGAGGAAATTGAGGCGTGTTGTAAATTTGGTTTTTCCTTCCCCGCGAAACTCACACTCCGTTTTGGGTTTCCCTAGAAAGCGCGCGAGAATCCAGGGCAAATTTTCAAGTCATATTCATACTCGTTAACTGAAGCTCGAGCTGCTGAGGAGGCGTTGACAGCAGCTTGTGAACCTCATGGAGGCAGAGCACCTGATGCTATCTTCCTATGTGCGGGTGCAGCTCGACCAGGTTATTTCGTGGAACAAACCCCAGAATCGCTGGAAAATGGAATGAACATCTCGTACTGGATATCTGCGTATACAGCTCTGGTGCGACACATCCAAGGAAACTCTCCATACTTATCCAGTTCCATCTCACAATGTGATGTAGGCTTATTCGAAACGGATAGTCCGGGAAAAGAAACCAGGAAAAATCACTTTTGTTTCGTCTGTTCTGGGGTACATGTCCTTTGTAGGGTACTCTACATACTCTCCCGCAAAGCATGCCTTGCGCGGTATGTTCTTTTTCCAACGGCATTCCACCCTCTACACATCATCTCATTTTCCTCCTCCCGATTCAGGCCTTGCCGAAACGCTGCGATCAGAACTCATCCTGTACAACAGCACCGTTCATATCTGTTTCCCTGCCACCATCTTCACCTCCGGTTACATAGAGGAAAATAAAACAAAGCCCCCCATCACGCTAAAAATAGAAGAAACGGACGGCGGCCAAACCCCAGAACAAGTGGCAGATGCACTGTTCAGAGGAGTCCAAAATGGAGATTTCCATATCGCAACCGAGCTGTTGGGAAACATCTTTCGTTCTTCAACCCAGGGGGTGACCCCACGAAATAACCCGATCATGGATGTGGTTTATGGAATGATGGGAAGCGTGAGTCTTTGTACCGTTACTGGCCAAAGGTAGACGTTGAACCCTTGACTCAGATCGGACTACCTATATGGCGTTGGAGCGTTGACTCGACTGTTAAAAACCATCGGGAAGATCATCAAAAGTACCTTAAAGAGAGAGGCTTTTTCGCTTGAGAAGCATATGACTTCTTTTCTTGATTCTTTCGCAAGCCCGCGGACCAGTATACCCTAGAAGTTATTATGCTGTGGTTTTTTGAACATCTGATGTTGAATACGATCGATTTTTTATGTTCGGGGACAAATCGACGGTTACAACCAGAACCACTTGATTCGCCCTTTTCAAATCTCGTCAACATCCTCCACGGCCCTGTCTTCGTCTTGGACGAAAAACACGGAACCAAAGTCCAGCTCATTGTCCCCCATGCATAGAAAATGGACGAATGAGTAATCATCCTCCCGCATAGACCACCCATCCTTAATAATAGAACTCCTGGAGCCCTCAGGGCGGTCAAAATCGGTGCAAACCAGCAATGGGGAGCTAAAGCGGTCGACTCGTCGCTGCGGCGGTGTACAATGATCTATTGGTAGAAGGAGGTCCCGCAGGAACGGACAAAACGGCATGAAGAATTCTGCGAGAGGGCTATCGAAGCCTTACTACACCGCTTTCACTGGTAAGTAGGTTCGCAGCAGAACATGCCAGAACACGATCGAGTGATGGATTATGCAGAGCATGAGGTTAAGGTTATTGAGTTCTCAGAGTGCGACCGTCTCCATTTCTCGGAGCCTGAGGCCTGAGGGTCCACGCTGTGTGTCTGTCCATCTATCCATGTAATTCGGCTCAAAAATTTTCAAGATTTCGGCCCTTTTGTGATTTCTCTAACTCTATTTGGCCGAAAAAGGTCAGAAGGCCATGTCCGTTCAGTGAAAATAACTGATGTCAATGCACTGGAAACGCTGGAAATGTGATCATTACACTCGGCCACTGGTATGATGTGGTATTGGGTCTAAGATCCTCAAGGCTCTCAATGATAGTGGTGAGTTTATTCCCTTAGTCGCTGTCATGAAAATCATCCCTCCGCACTTCACTTCGCTTCGACATCTTTTGTTCTCAATCTCCTTGCCATCAACAAGGTATAAGTTCTGAGATCTCGAGCGGTCATTGAAGACTTGGTATGATGTTCAACACAGTCCACTGACATGGTTTGATTCGGTTCGGCTTGGGCGTGAACGTCTTCTATAAGATTCTATAAGATTGCAGTCCTCGAAACCCCAATGATCTAACACAAGAATAGAACAGGATAAAACCACGGGTAGCGTCATAGCCTCCAGGACAGTAACGAGTTACCTTGGGAGTGTAGGCTCGGCGATATGGATCCGTAACCCGTTAAGCTCCATTGATAAAGTTCTACAAAGCAAGAGAACTGTAAGCTAGTAAGTGAGAATTAAGGTGAAAAACACACCTTACAAGAACCAGAAGCCGTTCTGAAGCGAGAGGAACCGGTGAGAAAATTCCTCAGGTGGTTGCAAGGGAGCGAACGCGTACAAGGGACATGAATATTCTATAAAATCAGCCCCGGTCGACTGCTGGTTTGAGGCTGGAAGAGAGAAAGCCCTTTATTACGAACGGAAAGTCAGCCCTGTTCCATCTCGATAAAGAGAGCGCTAGTGGACGCGGGATTGTCAAGGGGAGAAAATCGGGAACTTGCAGGGCCGAATAATCCTCGTCCTGCAACCGATCTGTAATTGAAATCATCCCTTTGAAATCAACCCTCACAGACTCACAAACTCTTGATAACTTCGCAAACGAAGCAATTCTCGTGATAGTATACCTTTTATCTCACGCAGATATGGATTCATCGCGGCCGCAAACTTCCATTCAGCTAATCGCTCTACGGGAACTCTGAGCTACATTTTGGCTACATTATCAAGTTGTCAAACCTGCCACTGCACTACCACCCAGTTTAATCCTACTGCGCAATGAGCGATCTCAACTTTATGCGGTCATGACGACACGTAGCCCTTGGGGCCCTTGGTTTACCGGGGTGGAGAACGTACTGGTTGAAGTTGAATGGAGACGTTGGCCGAGAGTTGGGCTTGGTGAGTCTCTTTTTACTTCGTTCACCGCGGTCCGTTCCACGTCCACCGTTGCCATCGAGAGTTACACCGACCTCTGTTGCTCTCGGCCTGGAAAGCGAAGGGCGACTCATCCCCATCATCGAAAACGAGTAAATCCTCGCTGATACAGCTTCGGCCTTGAACCCACGCCATGCTCGTTCTCGTCTTGATCATGGCGGCGTAATGGAGGTATTAGCCTACAAGTCGAAAGTGTCTGGATAAATATATGAAACCTCAAAACCCAACCCCAGGTATCCGCGACAGCCGTCGCTTGCTCTCCCCATGGACTAAATGTTTGAGGGCCAATGCCGGTCTTGTTTCTGTACCGTTCCGCAGTCCGGTGAGATAACCATTGATAGACGTTGCTCCAGGTCTCTGTGATGGATCCTGCTGCCAGCATAGCGTAACTAGGTCCCAAACGTCGTCCGGGCACCATCCATCCGTAGGCCGTAATGGTCGTACTTTATCATTGACGACCTGAAATATGACAGCCGCATCGTGTTGAATATGGTCAAATGGTGGCCTTCCTGTCATAATCTAAGCAAGGGCGATCAGATTAAGCCATTTCGACCGGGCGAGGAATTGAAAGCCAACCTCCAGAATAGTACATCCAAATGCATAGATATCACGGGGAGGTCTGTATTGCCTCTCTCCATCCGCCACACTGTAATCGAAAAGTTCCGGGGCCATCCAGCGAGAAGATCCTCTTGAACCCCCGGTGCTAGTCGAGAATCCTGTGCTTTGACTTATTGTTTTCGACAAGCCAAAGTCCGATAAAAGACAGTTGCAATTCTCGTCGACGAGAACGTTTAACTATGACGCACCCATCAGTCAAGCCATGAAATTACTGTGAATAAAGTATCAGATAGTACCCCTTTGATATCGCCATGTACAATCGGCGGTCTCAGTAAATGCAGGTATTCGAGACCAGCCGCAATATCACATATCTGCAAGGTTACTTTAGCGGCCATTATAGTGAATAAAGTTGAATGAATACAAACCGACTGCAATCGATTGTGATCTGGATTCCTCTTTAGAAAGGAAATGATATCATCATTAGACATCCAGGCAGAAACAATACAACAGTCATCCTCAAATAACTCGGCGCAGACGCCGATGAGTGGAACAACATTAGGATGTGAGAGCCGGGTCCATATCAACACTTCCTTGCAAAAATCCTGTGAAATACGGCCTTCAGGCAATCCGCTCCAAAAGAAAAATTACGAGCTGTGAGATGACATACTGTCTTCAACTCTTGTCTCTTGTGTTCGTCGTAGTCCTGGTATGTCCGTAAGAGTTTCAAACACACTGTTCGAGTTTCAAAGGTCCCCTTATAGATGTCCTGGCATGATAAACTGCTCCTTCAATCCAAATCACAAAAGTCCAGTCGCAAATGGAGACATACAGCAAATCCGCCTCGTTTCAGGGGGAGGCCCATTTGACCATTCAGCTGCACATTCTTGACAAAAAACGAAGAGGGAAAAACGTGATATTTTTTGACAACTTCGTCAAGGCATTTCGTGCACTTCCTTCGATAAGTCGAGTCCAAGGCGATTTGCTGAGTTTTCTATGGTAAAATGAGAACTGTGTAAGATGCCGGGAGCTTCCACAGTGACTCACCGCCTGTAACCATTCTACCGCTGACTTCTTTGACCACCCGTTTGTTGCCAACAGCTCTACTAAACGCTTGTGAGGTTGTGTTGATGATGTCAACAGTTCACTGAGGTCAGTAGCGAGCTGCCAGTTATCAATATCCGGATGCCCATGTTTCTCCGTCTGTAGATCTTTCAATATAGTTTCCTTTGAATTGTCTGTAGTACAGGATAATGAATATAAAGACCAGCGTTTGGGAAAATGCACACCAACCTGCGATCCGTTCTTGCCGCTTCAAGTCCACCTCTGAGTTTTCCACCGGTTCGTTGAGAACAGAACCCGAAGAGTTCAAACTGTTTATTGACGACAGGCCAGATGTTGAATCTGGATGTAGTGGGCTGGTCTTAGTCCCCAACGGTTTAACCTCCTCCACTTCACCATCCCATAACCTCGTACCTCGTTTTCTTAGCTTATCATACCTTGCCAACTCGAAGTTCACGTCTTTCAGATCTGTTGATGCTGTCGAGCTGCGGTCGATGATCCTCTTCTTATGCTCCGCTGGAACCATTCGTATCAACTTTTTGGATCTAGTCCGGGTTTCCCCATCACCGCCTTCCGCCGCGAGTGAAGCAGGCACAGGAGTTTTTTCCATAGCTGATGTCCTTCCACTATTTGTTTCAATAACTGGCTTATCCAAATCATGTTCGGCGGAGTACTCTTCAAGAAGTTTGTACAGATCTTCCAGCGGAGTCGGTGGGTTGCCATGCATATGCTCTTCAATAATCTGGCTTGAGCAGGAGGGCTGACTTTTAGATCGAGTTGTTACCAACAATGGTGAAACAGCAGGCCGTGGGGGAGTATTGTTTATGGAAGCTGGGAGTTTATGAATGGAAAGGATTTCAGGACTGGAAAGGAGTTCAGGACTGGAAAGTGGAGAATTAAGATCATAACCAGAATAAATAGATTTGTCATGGTGCGGAAGAAACACTGGCGGTGTGCGCGAATCTGTTCGTGATCGTCGTAGATTGTCTCGCGGTGTTGGGGCGCGGGGTCCCAACGGCATTTTGGGTCTGTTGAAAGGCATCGTCCCTGGAGACTCAGATTTTCCTATATCAGATTCATAATCCGAGTTTTGTATTGCTAATCGAAGACGTGCAGGGATGGCTTTGCCCGTCGACTCTGCTTGATCATTTGAAGAAGTCCGTTGAAGATGCCAATCCTCATCAGGGCTCTGTTGCTTCGTTGCCGCGACAGGGATTGACCGTGGGCGCTCAGGCGTGGGTATGCGTGTAGGTAGTGAAATGACATCCTTTGCAAATGTTGGACGGTTTGATAAGAGAGGTAGAGATGGAGATAGAGGCTCCTGAGAGCCAGCCCTGGCACTCACGTCCCCCTCACTTGTCCTATCATGTTCTGGCTGAGTAGCATTGGATATCGGCGGAGAATCAGATTTTACAAAGGGTGGTGAAAGTGCTGGGACGGCGGGGAGAAGCTGAAGCTGGGGAGGGCGTGTTGTTTTACGATTCCTGCTGTTAAGGTGTACCAGGTTATCGAGATCAGCATCGTAGCCAACATGTTCGCTTGCGGAGGAATCGGATAGGCTACCATGCCGTGACCTGGAAGAACGACGTAGCAGCAATGATAATGGAGGATACGGCTGTGGAGGTGAATTATAGCTGTGTGGTTGTGGTTGTGATTGTGGGGGCTGTTGTGGGAGAACTGGTGGGGTAAAGGGATATGCAGGCTGAATGGGCGGTCGATAGGAGGAGTCGTGAACATTGGCAGAGGTATGGGAAACGAGTAGCACTAGAGAGCCTTTGGAATCACCAGCAGTGCGACAAAGCTCAAAAAGGTTATCTTCGGTAAGAGCATCGCCTAGGGCGAATTCACCGATCGCGGTACGATAAATTGAGAAACGAGATTGATCTTCATCATCAAAAATGTTCAACTGCATACAAGTAAAAAAAAATTGAAGTGAATTAGCACGCGATGTGCAAAGCTGTTAAGAAGGGACGCACTGCTGTAAAGATTTTCTCTCTGATAAAAACAGCACTCGTTGCCCCAGTTATTTCGACATTGGCATATAAAGAGCCGTCTGAGGTGACTAAAATGACAGTCTTTTCGGGAATGCGGTGATATTGCGGACTTGGGGATGAAGGAGGCTAAGGGAAAGGTGAACGTGAGCACGACAAGCAACAAAAAAGCGGATTATCACGCACGGATGGGCTCCCTCTGAAACTCGGAGGTCTAAACGGTGGTCGACGATAAAGTGGTGGTACCACGGTCTGAGGGGGTAACGGTCGAGTAATAGTAGGTGGAGGGATTATGGGGGCTAGAGGGGGGGGAGGGGATTCCCTCCCTGAAAGATAGTCCGTATTCGAAGGCGAATGCGATAACCAAGGCAGGGCTATACGAAACTTTGCACGTCGTCCGGCTCTTCCGACCTCAGACATGGTTGACAAGCAAGCAGAGAGGAGTGGCAGACAACGGGCGGTTTTTTACGGATGTGAGCGAAGTAGAGGTAGGCGATGATGGGAGGACAAGGGGAAACAGCTTAGTTGTGTACTTAAGCTATCCTGGGCGGCCCTTTGGCACGCAGAAGCCTCGAGCATGTTGTATGAGGCGGTGCCTAATTTCGTGGAAATTGTTGGTTCTTTTCACTGCTTTCAATTGTCCTATGTCCGACCAACGTGCGATCAACACACACGGGACGTCGAGCGGACCGAGAGCAACGAGCCCTGTCGAGTCGCGGGATGTAGATGATGCCAGTGGTTCACGGCGGATGTCACTGAACAATAGAAGCGATGGGTGGGGTCGCGCCTACACATCGACGCGCAACGTGTGGTTCCACGCAATAGATAACACCTTTTCTTCCAATCTACCCCGGCCCGTCTCCCGACCAGCTCTGGCCGTGAATTCCGAGCCATCGCGCACGGTCAGTGAGCTCGAGGATACATAAAGTAAAAAGCGCAACCCAACCTGCCTTTTCCCAGTAGGATCAAAACCGGGCGGAATATATTATCGCGAGATCCCGTTTCCCTTATTACACCAGCAGCGACTTCATCGCAAGGTTGCATAGCATTTCCTCTTACACTGTCATTTGATGAAAATTGTTCACGTTTTGATGTACCTTCGGTTTTGTGTTGGATGAAGGGCTGAAAAGGGAGGAAATGTTGGAGCGAATCGCTATAAGAAGGGAAGCTCGGAGACGTCGACGTCCTTGTCGGTTATCATCCTTGGTGAGGCTGACGATTTTATCCTTCGTGAAACCGTCAATGAGAAATGACGTCAAGCGACTTTTGTACTTTTGCTGCGAATGACCATGTTCATATATCTAACTCGCCAACTCGTCTCAGTAGGAGTAAGATGGACGGTCAAGTTGGTTGCTTCGTAGAGTGTGTTGAAGGTATGAACAATCTGAGCAGTGAGCCCTAAGAATCAGGACCTCGAGCTTGAGTTGGACAGAAAGAGAAAGTTGGGAGAGAAGGAAGGGGGAACTCGTTGATAGGCAGAATTAATGATGGTTCGCTCCGAGGTCGAAGTTTGCAATAGAGAGCAAAGCGAGATAGTAATGCCTCAATACGACTTTGAGGCGCAGATGGAATCTGACTTTGCCTTCCTGCAACAACGAATGCGACATGAAACGACTATATATGCCGTGCGGGCGACTCTCACTCATCTGCCAATTTCATCCACACTGAGGACTTTCAAACTGCCGTTCGCAGACCATGGATCACGAGCGCGATTCCTTCACCATTTTCATCTCGTCCCCATCCACCGTCAACACTGTCAAGCGGAACACTCTTCCGTTTGCCTCTCCACCCCCATCGATAGGATCAATCGTCTACCTGCGCTAGCTTGAAAGCCCTATACCCATCTCCGCTCGCGTCAATCCATAACGGGACCACCACATACAAATTCGATTCCAACTAGCACCTTCGGGCACAACCAGTTTCCAAAGCAGAGGATATCTCTGCTCGTGAATCCGTCCCTGTTTGACTCGTTTGTACACTCCCGAGTTCGGGATTGAGGTTGGATCCTGTCATTTTCTCGATACAGTAATGTGAATGGGAGATCGAAGGGGGATTGTCGATGGGTGCACTTGTCGGGCTTTCTTCGACTAGAAAGAGCTGGCCTAAAGCGAGAGAGGTTGATAGCAAAATTGCTCAGGCGAATGCAAAGGAGCGAACGTGTGCAGGGAAGCAGAAATTTCGAATGGACAATAATTAACGCTGGTTTGAGGCTAGAAAGGAATGCCTTTTGGCGAATACATACACAGTTAGCCCATTTTCACATCTAAACGTGGGGATCAAGAAGAGAAGGGCGGAGGAGGATTTTGTTCAAGGACGAGCCATTGATGCGAGAGAAAGATTTGCCATTTCCCACATATTTCTCCGATTTGAGTTAAGCCCACCTTTTGTCGTCTCCTTTATGTTCCATGGTTATCTTTACTGATAACCAGAATACTGTGGATATTTTCGACTCTCTCAAAGCTTCTCCTGATTATAATACCATCCTCATTTCAGCTGTCGACCTTCTCCTTCGAGACGACCTCGACTTGCGAGTCATACATGTACCTGGAAAGGATAATGTCTTAGCTGATGTTTTATTGCACAAGAATTTTTCTTTCATGCATGAACTTTTTTCAGAAACGACTATCATACCTTTCAGACCCCCTCAGAATGCACTGGGGGCTCTGAAGAAATGAACCTTTTTGTCTCCCCTAGCTGTGACAAAGTGTGTACTATTTTCTTTATTCTTCTATGGTCTCTTTTCCTTTGACTACAATACACGACATCATTCCCGTTTCATCTCTTGATTCTACCTTCATTCCATTGCATTCTGTTACCTTCCGCTACGTTCTATTAGTTTCCACATGACCAGGTCACGACATCATAGGTCACATGCCAGGCAGTATATATAGGATGACTTGTCACCTAGTCCCCCATCTTGACCTCTTTGTCATTGGGACTAGGTGCGTATTTGTACTCTGTAGGATACTGGGTTATATTGATCATCTTTGTCATTGGGACTAGTTGTTGACTGTCGAGCCTCTGCTCCAGTCTCTGTGTGTGTTTGCTACCGGTGCTTCACCACATTGTTAACGAAGTAGAATCTAGTTCGTCGTTTTAGGAGGTAAAAACAACTAATGTAACTAAGGTTGTGTCAGCAACTATAAGTAATGTAGCTAAGCGAAAAACCCACAGTGCAGATCTGTCAAGTGGAGTAGCTCCACCGGCTCTGGACCTACGGAGTACAACAACCTAATATTGATGGTCTTAACACCCCTCCTACTTCATAGCGTCCAGTCCAAGAGCAGCTATGAATTGACGATGTTTTGGTCCTGTGAGTGGCTTTGTAAATATGTCTGCGACGTTGTCGGTGCCTGTGGTTTTCATGATGGTGATATCCTTGCGTTCAACCTTTTCGCGAATATGGTGATGTCGGAGATTGATATGCTTCACCAAGCCATGAAGTTTCATGTTTTCTGTAAGGCTGGATGCTCCTGCGCTGTCGGTGTAAAGGCTAATCGGCCCGTTGATCTTCATCCCCACTTCCTCCAGCCATGATCTCATCCACATCGCCTGTTGACTTGCCCGAGCCAGTGCAATGTACTCGGCTTCTACTGTCGACAATGCCACCGAGGCCTGTCTTTTCGACCCCCACGCCACTGGTGCTCCTGCCATAAAGAAAACGTGTCCTGACGTAGACCTCTTCGTCGTCTGGCATCCACCCCAATCAGCATCAACATATGCCCATGGTTTAACTTCCCCTCCTGATTCAGGACGTCGGTACATGATGCGGTAGTCCAATGTACCTTTGATGTATTGGGCCATATGGACGAGTGCCTCCCAGTGGGCCTTCCCTGGGTTTTTCTGGAATCGAGCTAGTAGATTGATGGCGAAAGAAAGATCAGGGCGTGTACAAAGTTGTGCCCATTGGATAGAGCCCAATAAGTTGCTATATGGTTTATCGGACATAAAGGCGTATTCATCTGTTGATAGTGGGTTGTCGGCTTCTTTGAGTTTGATGTCGGAAGGGAGAGGTGTGGCACAGGGTTTCTCGTTCCATAGGTTGAAGTGACGTAGCATGCATTCCAGGTACGCGCGTTGGGAAATTGATATTGTTCCGGTTGTCTCATCCTTTGAAACAGCGACCCCTAGTAGAACACTCTCGTCGTTCTCGCTCATTTCGTGCTCTTTCCCCAGTTCATCCTTTGCCCAGCTTGCTCGTTCTCCATTCTGTGCACCCCCAAGGACGTCGTCGGTGTATGTATTGGTGATGGTGTAGTCGTTATCTGAAATGCGTACGCGAATGCATGGGTCTGCACGAGATTGCTGGTAACCCAGTTTGTCGTATGTTTTGGATAGGGTCTTGTACCAGTTGTATGCTCCCTGGCGTGTACCATACAATGTTTTCTTGAGCTTGCAGACGAGGTGTTCCTTGCCTGGTTGAACGAAACCCTCTGGTTGTTTCATGTATATGTCGTGTTCTATCGGGCTATTGAGATATGCTCCCTTAAAGTCGAGTTGAAAGGTGTGGAGACCAAGGATAGTAATCAATGCTAGTGTCATTCGAACTGACTCCATTCGAACCACTGCCCCATATGTCTTGTCGTAATCGATTCCGAAAATCTGTGTGAACCCCTGTCCAACATACCTGGCCTTTCGTTTGATCAGGTTACCGTTAGCGTCGAATTTGCATGCGTAAGTCCACCGACCACCCATTAGATTCGCTCCTTTTGGTAATTCTACCAGCTCCCAACATTCTTTGTCAATCAATGTCTTGTATTCCGTTTGCATTGGTGAGACCCAGAGATCCGGTCTTTTCATTGCTTCACGGTACGAACTTGGGACCCAATTGTCGCTATCAGTTGAGGCGAATGCCCATGGGCTTTGGACGATCAGAGAGTAAGCTTGTGGAAATACTGGGTTGTGTGGGGTCTTCTGGTCCCTAGCCCAGTCCAATTTCTGGGTCTTTGCCGTAGCTTCCATCTCGACCATAGCTTCCATCTCTAGTTGCCGTCGTGTAGGCCTCGAGGTATGGGTTGATTTCCAGGGTGGTGCAGGCGTCGTGGGGATTGGTACTGGTTTAGGGTGATGGTCTTCCTCTTGATGAAGTGGTGGAGGCTGGCTGACCGATGGTGTAGGAAGCAATGAGGAGGGATTAGATGAGGGATTGAGTGTCGTCGTCGATGTCGATGGTTCTGTGTTCAAGGGAGGTAATTGGTGTTCGCCGCTTTGACGTGGTACAGAACCGTCGCTTGATGGCGGGTATACGGGGAAATCGGTGCCGGCGTCAATCCCGGACACGTCACCGTCCCCATTGGTAGGGAGCGTCCTGTGCGGTATCCCTTCCTCAAACCTTACGTCGTGCGACTCCCATACCTGTCTGCTTTCTGGCAACCATACTCTATATCCTCTACGTCCCATGTAACCCAGCATCTTCCCTTTCACAGCCTGTCTGCTTAGTTTCCCGTCGCGATGTCTTTCCAGTAGTTTAGCCCAGCAGTCACATCCAATTGGTCATAAATGGGATACATCTTGCCTCTTACCCGTCCAGAGTTCTGCAGGAACGTCGTCAGGGAACCTTTCGGAAGGCATGAAGTTATCGACATAGCAAAAAGTATTGGTGACCTCTGCCCAGAGTGATGACGGAAATTTTGCGTCTTCTAGTATCGTGCGTACTCCCTCAATAACAGTCCTGTTTGCTCGCTCAGCCATCCCATTTGCAGACAAAGAGTATGGCGTAACCCTTTCTATCGTGATGCCCTGTTCTGCACAATATTCCGACATTGACTTGTTATCAAACTCTCCCCCGCCGTCGATACGAACGATTTTCAACCTCTTGCCTGTTTGTCTTTCGGCCATTACGTGGTAGTCTTTGAAGGCTCTTGTCGTTGTTGATGCTTCCTTATTTGCCAAAAAGTATAGTGCATGGTAGGACGAGCGGCCGTCAGTACAGAGCATCAGATAGCTCTTCTTCCCAATGCTCAAGGTGCATGCTGGTCCCCATAAATCTATATGCACCCTTTCTAAAACTTCCGTTTCATGTTTCACTTTCTCGTCGAATGGCCTGCGAGATGCCTTTCCGTATAAGCAATCCTCACACATTCCAACTGCCTCTTTCGTGGTGATATGTAATCCATCCACGAGATTCCGGTTCGCTAGTTGCAAAATACGTCTGGTGCCGTTGTGCACCCATTGTCTGTGCCACGTCATGATCCCAACCGGCTTGTTGAGTGACCATGAATAGTTAGCTTGGGTCTTCCCCAGCTCGTACATTCCCTCCCTCAAATATGCTTTGAAAATCGGCGTGTTGGATCCGTTCATCTTCACCATGATATGGCCATTCCCCCATTCCCCGTGATATCCAGCTCTATCCATTGCCGACATTGACATCAAGTTGTTACCGAACGATGGGGTATGTCGTACGTCTTCGAGTTTTATCTGAC
Organism: Marasmius fiardii PR-910; assembly: GCA_014904975.1. Taxonomy (NCBI): domain Eukaryota; kingdom Fungi; phylum Basidiomycota; class Agaricomycetes; order Agaricales; family Marasmiaceae; genus Marasmius; species Marasmius fiardii. The sequence continues at coordinate 60,087 of MU127852.1, forward strand.
GTCCTGAATCTACTGACCAAATCGGAACTGTTCCTTCACCTGGGATGGGGAATTCCCTGGACATGCTTGCCTGGGCAGTCTGGCCCCTAACGTTCGACTGCTGATATATTTCGAAAGCACTTCGATCTACCCAGCAATGATCAGATGCGCCCGAGTCGAGGAACATGCGAGGTGTAGAAACAGTGGCATTATTAGAGTAACATAGGCAACATTCGGTTTTAGGCACTAAAGATATGTCTATCCCGTGGCTAATTACCCCGTCGACTGATTCCTCTTCTTCCTCTAGAAAGGAAGGGTGTTGGAAATGTCTGTCAACGTTTAGGTTGGGGTTAGTTGGATGTGTCGTTTGGGATATTGAGGGCACACCGTCGGTATAAGTGTTGAGTGGAGACGAATGATTAGGGTTCGCAACGTTAACTTGTACATTCGCCGAGTTCGAGGTTTGAGTGCTAGCGGAAGCTAACGGTTCCATCCCTTTGGGGCCTGGCCCTCCTGTCCTCCTCCTCGACAGTAGCATCGGTCGGCGGTGTGGCCATTCTTCCTACAATTCATGCAATGTAGGTCTGCGTTCCCTCCTTTCCTTGTTTTAGGAGTATTAACCTGTGTGGCTGCAACAGCTGCAGCTACTAGGGCCTTTGTGCGGCTGTCCTCGGATTCCTTCAACTTCTGCTGGTTCTCTCGCTTGATCTATATGGCTTCAAGGTGGGCAATCGCTTCTTCGCTCGTCGTCCCTGGTAGGTTGATAACCACTTCGTCCCATTCTTGTCCTAACGAGTTGATGAACGCTGAACGGAATTGAGTATCCGTCATGGTAGATCCTACGTTCCGGGCTTCTGCGACTAGGTTCTGCATTATACGTACGTGCTCGTCAAAATCTTCTCCCAATTGTAATTTCCTGTTTCTGAGACGTTCTTCAGCTCCCGAAATCAATTCTTCAGACTTCTTATCCAACGATGCTCGAAGGCTTCCCCAGATTAAGCAAGCCCATTTGTTTTCGTCGACTCCCAGTCCCACAGGGTCAACAATGTTCGACACAATAGCACTTGCTACCCATCTGTCACAAGCGTCCCACTTGTATACGCTTGGGTTAGGATCGAAGGGTTGAGTGGGCCCGGTTGTGGGAGGATGAGGCAACGGAGGCGAAGTTTCGGTTTCGGTTTGAGAATTGTCAGGGGTTGACGTTTGAGTTGCGGTAGTAGCAGTCGTTGTCGTGGCATTAGGACGGAGATTGGGACGAGGGATGGTACCTTCCAGGTATCCTAGTAGCCCTTTCGGTCCCACATGCAGTTTGACTTCTCGTTTAAATACGACCCAGTTCTTTCTACCAATAAGTCTTTTCTCTTCGGTGAACTGGGGAATATTCGTTGAATTGCTGGAGGACATTTTTGTCTTTGGTGGCAAGAATCTCGTATATGATGCGAGTGAATTGAGTTGTTGTATTCGAGTGTTTGATTAGAGCTCAGGTCTCATAATCTGTTAACGAAGTAGAATCTAGTTCGTCGTTTTAGGAGGTAAAAACAACTAATGTAACTAAGGTCGTGCCAGCAACTATAAGTAATGTAGCTAAGCGAAAAACCCACAGTGCGGATCTGTCAAGTGGAGTAGCTCCACCGGCTCTGGACCTACGGAGTACAACAACCTAATATTGATGGTCTTAACACACATTAGGTCAAGATCCTCTACTGCACAGGCACCCTTCCAATAAGGCTGTCTCTGCAGGCCATACCGCTCTGCCACGTCTCCAACATTCAGCGCATCGAGACCCGACTCTGAAGAAGAATCCAAACAGGAGAAAACCGACTGCTCCACACTACCGCACGCATACGACGTTACTGACAATGAACACGTTCACCTAACCACAGACAGAGAGTGGGCTAGCTGTGACCAGAACCAGTGCCCGAACGCACTTGCAAACTCAATATCCGAACCATACCATCTAATCGACATCGATGGTAGTGTCCTCGAGTCCAACCGTTTCATTCCAGTACTCCCACCGTTACCACCATCTCCACTTCCAATCCATCCAGTTACCCCCAGTTTATCCAGAACCCCCGGACACTCTAGACCCAGGTCCCACATAGGTCGACACGCTAGACCCACATCACGTATTTCGCCTGAAGCTTCTCCCACACCCATATTATTACCCGTACCCCGTGGACCTTCCACACCCCTGTTTATTCCTGTCACTAGTTCCAGAACCATCCCCCCTGCACCAAGTCCCGCAGTTATTCCCTGAACACCGACCTCAGAACCGCAATTGCCCGCTCCACCCCCAATCATGAATAACAAGCAACTCACCCACCTCTTAGAGGGCCTGAACACTGTCACCAATGCCCTGCTAACACAGACTACTCGCTCAAAGGATGTCATCAGTAAACCCGAGGCGTTCAAGGGAGAGAAGGGCCACAACGCTAGACGATGGCTGAACCAGTTTGACAACTGGGCTAGGGAACAGTCCGACCTGGTCAACAATGACCCAAAGAAGATCCGAGCGGCCCTCAACCTGATGACCTCCAAGGCTGGTGACTGGGCGAACCAGTTCCTAACCAGGTCAAATGACCCCACCAATGTTGACCCAATCTTTAATGGCAGGTGGGCCGACTTTACCACCGCCTTTAGGGGCCACTTTTCCTCTATCGACGAGGAGAAGCAGGCACTGGCCGACCTCAGGGTACTGAGGCAAGGACGGAACGAGTCCGTCTCCGACTACGCCCAGACATTCACGGAGCTGGCGAGTCTCACCAAGCTCCCAGACTATGACCAGCATCAGTACTTCATAGAGGGACTCACATTGGAGATGCAGAAGTTGGTAGGATTGGCGGCAGCAGTTGCCACAACAGAGCCGAGGGACCTTAGCGAGCTCATCGCTAGGGTGAACAAGTTGGACATCAGCATCAACAATCTGGCTTTGAACATTGGACGAGGAGGTGCTCGAGCACAGGCTAGTGGTGGAGGAGGAAGGGACCCAAACGCTATGGATGTTGATGCCACCTTGACTTCAACCAGGAGGACGGGCACCAGGGAGGAGTTCTTGAGAAGGATGAGGAACAGGTGCTTTGGCTGTGGCGGCCTGCACCTCAAGAAAGACTGCAACCGTGCACGTGGTGCTACGTGCAACTACTGCAAGAGGGCAGGCCACTTGGAACAGGTCTGCCAGGACAAGTTTATGGGAAAGGAAAGGGGAGGAGGCCTGGCTGGAAGAGGTCGCCAACGGATCGCAGCAACGAGCATGGAGGAGAATTTCTCGCTCTTCGACGAGGAGGGGGGAAGTCACCGTTCTCCAAATGACTCCACAGCCACCATTGCATCCACCTCATCCCTGGCACCTAGCAACCCAACTGCAGCTCTGGACAGCCAAGGACAGCTCACGGCGCAGATCACCCAACTCAACAGCCTTCTGGCTGGTCTTAGCTCTGTCGTCAATAAGCCACAGGGTTTTTAGGGAGGACGCCTGTCTCAGCCGCAACGAGAGCGTCCCAGAAGCCAATTGTAGTATGCCCGTCCTCGAATTACGATTTTATATCTTCATGTATCATTAACACTACTTGCGAAAATACACCGTTATCATCACACTTCCGAGTACACATGAAGATTGAGAATGGGAGATTACAAACGACAACAGCGGCCATGGTGGATAGTGGAGCGACAGGGTTATTTATGAGCAGGAGGTTTGCTGAAGAGAAGAAGTTGTGAAAGCTTCGATTAAAGAAGCCAATACAGGTGTTTAACATCGATGGCACCCCTAACCTGGCTGGCAGCATACAGGAATTTGTGCAGCTGGCGATAACAGTGGATGGACATAAGCACTGGGTGGACTTTCTGATTACAGATCTAGGCGAAGAAGACGTGATATTGGGGTTACCGTGGTTGAGACAGTTGAATCCAGATGTAGACTGGTCAAAAGGGTTGCTATCGATTAGGACCCACAGAGCGACAGTAGAGGATGTACCAGATAGGGAAGGAGAAGCAATTGGCGGAACGACACGGGGTGAAGGGATACTGGAGGATGCTCAAGGCAATGCAGTGAAGGAAACTCCACACCAGGACAATGGAGGGGAAGAACAGGAAGAAACGGTATGGGGAGAGGAGGAAAAACAACCGCAACTATGCGTTCTTAAGGCTAACCAAGCACTTTGCTGGAACTGGCTTAGGCGGGGGATTATTAAGGATGTTCAGGAACAGGTTTGGATTGCGGCAGGGTACACTTATTCCCAACAACTTGCAGAAGCGGCACAGAAACTCAAGCCGAAGAAGACGTTTGAGGAAATGGTCCCTGAGCATTATCAGGAGTACAGCAAGGTCTTCTCAGAACAGGAATCGGAACGGTTGCCAGCACACAAGCCCTGGGATCATGCTATTGAGTTCACCCCTGGGGCTCCAGAGTCACTCTGTACAAAGATCTACCCCATGTCCCTGGTAGAACAGGAAGAACTTGATCAGTTTATCGAGGAGAACCTATGGAAAGGATATATCTGACCCTCCAAATTGCCCATGGCATCTCCAGTCTTCTTTGTAAAAAAGAAAGATGGAAAGCTGCGGTTCGTACAGGATTATCAACGTCTTAACGAGTTCACAGTCAAAAACCGGACACCCCTCCCTCTAGTATCTGATATCGTCAACCGACTCCGTAACGCAAAATACTTCACCAAGTTTGACGTAAGGTGGGGTTACAACAACGTGCAAATTAAGGAGGGAGACGAATGGAAGGCAGGGTTTGCGACAAATCGAGGGTTATTCGAGCCAACAGTCATGTTCTTCGGTCTTACCAACTCCCCGGCTATGTTCCAGTCCCTAATGAACCTCATCTTTGTGGACCTTATCGCGGCAGGGAAGGTAGCGGTATACCTGGACGACATCCTGATCTTCAGTTCAGACTTATCGGAACATCGTCACGTGGTTAAGGAAGTCCTCAAACGGTTACAGCAAAACGACCTATATCTCCAACCCGATGTAATGACAGTAATGCTAAGTACCCAATATAAACCAAGATTGCCACATCCTGATCATAGGATAAAGATAACATGGCTATATAAGAACTGGTGTGAGC